>JANHGB010010288.1:0-20407 GCA_026283785.1 Coracopsis vasa
TCCTGTAGTTGTTTTAATAACAAAAATGGCTGTGAGCGTTCAGGAGCATCACCCAGGTAATATTGAAAACTGTTTAGAGAGACCAAACGTGAAAAAGTCCAATACAAGTAGTTAAAAGCTGGCAAAATGATGAACATCTAGGAAAAAGAACATTACCATAAAAAGCTGAGACACTATGTGGAATTATCAGTGGTAAGCCCTATGTATAATAAAAGGTAAACAAAGCTTAACAAGCACAAACCACAAAAATAAAATGTAAACAAAGCATCCAGGAAGCAGACTTTAACTAACGGACAAGTAATTTAACTGGAAGTCAATGACTTAGAATCAGCTATATTTTTAGTATTGTTTTTGCTGCATGAAGACATTCATACTTACGTGAAGCCAAATTCTCAGTTCTTTTGCACTGGATTTTTGCTACTGCGGCCCTAATGAAATCAAGAGTTAAACTGGCTTAAAACAATAGAGAATTAAGCTCGTGATGCTATATATAGTCTCCAGCAATAGCATTTCACTAATACACACTTTGTATTCTGTTACACACCAAGAGATGAACTTACTGCCAATCAGGAGATAGATAATATACAGGTAGATGTGTAATCTGTGCACATACAGACAGCACCTCATGAGATTAACTGCCTTGAGGAAATGCTCTCTCCATGGAAACTCTGCCCCAGAAAACATGTTTTGTCTTGTGTGTGAGTTGGGGAGTAGGCTTGTCCGTCCAGGGCAACAAAGTAAAAAGATTGCTTATGCTATCCAACTTGACAGTATTTGTTACAAAGTATTTCTCCTCACCTTTGTGGCTTTAAATAATGACTGATTTGTTCCCATGAGGCCGAAAACCACTCAAGTGACAAAGAAAAAATAAACATTCTAGGAAACTAAGACTACAACATTCATATAAATGAACATTCATATCTAATGAGGTAATATCAACAACTACTTTGTTTTCAGACAACTTTTTCACTTGCATAACTCAGCAGCTGTTCATTTACTTTAACTGACTGCTGGTAAACAGCAGCTAAGCTTTTGCCCCTAGCATTACTACTATAAAAGTTTATGTGCAAGCACAGCTGAGTTTTGGGGGTTTTTTTTTTGCCTATTCTGGATTATTGCTATATAAGGTACATCACCATGAATCTGAGGTGATCCTTAGCTTGAAAATTATCTAGTTGTTCATGTACTCTTTGGATATAACATCTAGGTACCTTAAATAGCAAGACTGTCATGATGTTAAGCTGGAATAACATAGTGCTGAATTAGACCCATTTTCTATCACTTAATATAGCCTTTAAATTTGTCCACGGAATGTGTCTACACTAGTCTGAGAAGAAGCCTCTTGGCAATACTGAATTATCATTCTGACTTGCTTCCATCCATTTACTGGGGCTGCCAAATTGAAATGATGCATGTCAAGGCAACCCTACGCTGAAAAGTAAAAGATAGCCTCTTAAATGTTCCATTTATAAAGCTTTTTATTCACAGTCGAATTTAGTATCCCCTCTGAAATATATCACTTTACAAAATTGATACCTTGCCATTACAAGATTTCCACGCCATATTCACTCAGCTTAGTAGTAAAAACAAGCTTTTGCTCTTTTCCCTTTGGTACAGCTGATGAAAACCAAGCAGTCCAAGGTCTGCTTCTTAGATCACCAGCACTAAGTATTCCATAGATCTTTAGTCTTCTCCTACAGGGAAGGTTAAAAGTCAGCAAAAAGGCAAACTGTTAGTTCTATCAGTAAAATATTACAAGTAGTACATCATCTTGAAAAGCAGAAATTGAAGGAAGAAAACCCCCAAACTACCACTAACGCCCTAATATTAGGGATGTTAAGAGTGGCCTGCAAAACAGGAGCATTCATGTGAACTTTCTGGAACTCTCTGCAAGGAATATCACTTAAAGCAAATGAGCAAAAAGAAAAATTACGCTGTTACACTGCAGAACTTTACTGCATTTTTTTTTTCTAATATGTCACATATGATTCTAAAATGACAAATTGCATTATTTACTTTCTATATTATGTCCCCTACATTGCTGTAGCCTAACACTTCTTTTTTTAATCAGTGGCAAGTAAACTTCTAACTAAGAAACATATTCTTTTTAACTAACACCCTGTTTTGACATCTTTACATATCAGTTTATGACAAACGCATAACCTGCCCACATTTGGGATGCAACCCAGTTAGTTTGGCCCTCTAAGCTGAAAAGTTTCTTTGGCTTGAAGTTCATCACACTTACTCTTGAAGAACATTTCCGTAAAGCCTCATGATTTTCCAATTACATCCTGATTTGCATGTCACTATTTAGCTGAAGTTACTTCTTGGTCCAACTTACGATTTGCATCAACAATAGTTTGCTGTTGTTTCCTTACACTTTAACTCTCTAAAGCAGCTATACATTACTAGCCAGCCATGTCTGAAAGAAGAAAAGAATGACATTCCGATCAAGTTGTTTCAGGGTTTTTTATGGTTAATGTTTCACATATCCCAGCTTGTAGCAGTGTCAAACAGGAAAGTTGTGTCCTTCTAGGTATAAGGGGTTTTGCAGTTACTTGCAGTAGAGGAGAAACTGCATGGATAGAGTTAAAAGTTCAGTGAGATCTTGCTAGAAGGAACCCTATGCCATAGAATGTCACACCAATAAGTGTTTCCAGTTATGGACTGGAGTTTGCTGTTCACAACTCTCAGAAGCTTTCCTGTGGCCAACAGCTGATAGAAGCCTTAATCCAAGTAACCAAGGTCTCTTCTGGGGCCGAAGAACCAGGTCTTCATCAATCCCTGGGCAAAGTATGTAATTTACTACGGAAGCCAGGATTTCCCTTTACGTTTGTAACGGTCCCAACCCCAGTTAAAAAGTTACTTTTGGTCTACTTTCTTAAATCCAATAAAATTCTTAATTATGTGAGAATTAAGTTTACCTTTTATCATTCCAGATTACTATGTTTTGAGAAGATTTCCAATAAATCTGCAACACTAATACTTTTTGACAAAGCTTCATGCTATTATTGATTTTCAAGGGCAGGAAAAAATAAGATGACTTACTCAAACACCCACTTTTGAGGATGGAGTTGTCCATTAATAAAAATACCTAGGGAGTAGAAATGAGCACCAGTGATGTGCTGACTTCCCAACTCATGGCTACCATTTGTAAGAGTGGGAGTTTAAGTTCTAATAAGACTCCTCTTTTATTTGCAGCCACAGTAAAATCTGTCAGGTCTTCTACACTACTGGGGCTTAAAATCTTGAGTTTTCACTTACTTTCTGAAGTATTCCTTTGGTAAGCTTGGAAAATTCCTCATGCAGCCTTATATCAAACTCTAGTTAGAGCTGCTAGCTTCACATGCTCTTGCCAACCTCATCACTTTCTTGGTGCGAAGACCAGAAAGCAAGAAAAGTTCCAGGAACAGGTAACACATTAAATGCATGTATCAAAACACAATCTTTAACAAAATGAAAACTATTTTCACTTCTGACTTAAAAACCTAAACACAAAACCTTCATATTTTGGCATCATTGATTAGCAAGGTGCAAGACAGGACTCACAGACTTCCAACTACATGTATATTTCTACCATAACTTAAGAGTTTTACATCATTTTCTTACTGATTAGTTAAAAACATTCTTAGAAACAGCAGTTCTAGTGCTCCTCTTAGCTGGTATGTCTAATATTAGTTAGCCCGTAATATATTTACAGTAAAAGCAAGACAAAGCAGGGAGGTGTCACACAAACTTTATTATTTTCTTTAAATATCTGAATTCATTAATACTTTAATTCAGTGATACTAACAACTTACTATTATAGCAACTCTTTGCATTACATTGGCATTAACTAACGCAGAATTGATACTTCTGCACCATATTCAGTACTTACACCAATGGGACTAGAAGTCTCCCAGATGTTTTCCTTTCGTTTCAGGCCCTGTAGAACCATTCTATAAACTGGGTCATATAGATTTAATGCACACAGATACTGCAATAAATGTTCTTGTCAGCATCCTATTTTGAGGCAGGAACTTCCATAAACAATGTTCAGTCATTTCACATTGGAGACCTCAGTCTAGATGTTCCAAGAATACTTGACATAAAAACCACTTAGCGTTCATGATCTTGTATTTCAAGCCTCTTTCTAATAAGGCTGTTAGTGAATAACAGGCAGTGACGCTTCTTAGTTTGTGGGGCATTTGTCTGGGTTGTTTTCTAGAAAAGCAAAGCCACAAATCCAGGCTGTGAACAGCCATACTGAAGGATACAAACCTTAAAAAAAAATAAATTTTACAAAGTTGCATTTGTTACATCTATTTAAACTGCCCTATGACAAATGCCAAATACCTGTATATAATTAATTATACCAGATGGACTTCTACCTCAGTAAGTCTTAGCTAATAGCCTTGCATTATTCTTGTTTAAACATTTACTCACGAAACCTGTGTACTTTACTGGACACTAAATTATGATCCTTTTTAGAAATTATCCTTTTAAAACAAAAGTTGTAATTGAAGCTTAAGAGGAAAACCATGTAATGGAAATGTCCTTCAATCCCCTTTTAATTAACAGCGCTGTAAATAAAAGCTGCGCTACTCATTTCCTACAGACAATGCTTCTCAAAGCATAAGACACTATCTCCCAGAAAAATTCTATATTAAAGTGCTCTGGTTTGTGCCACTTTGGATCACTTCTATCCTTTTGTCTTCCCAATTAGTTCATAGGACACCTGGTCTTTTTTTACATTGATGTTTTTGAGATTAACATTTTGAACCTCATGCTTTGCACACGCAGACCTCTACATCCACACAAAGTCCAGAAGTCTGTTTGTAATAGCCTTTAGCTGTTGTTTTCAGTATCAAAGAGGTGCAAGGCAGGACACAGACTTCCAAATAATCTCTGTCCAAACTTATGAAGCAAATCAAGAACTGTTTTACATGTGTATTGCTATCTTCGGGCTAGAACACACTTCAGGTCTTTTGCATTTTTAATCGTAATTGCAAAAAAAAAAAGCCTCCTGAGTCCAACAGCTTTTTCATTTGGCATAACCATGACATTAACCTGTAGAAATAAAGCATTCTAATTTTGGCTTTCAGCTGGCAAATGTGTATGGGTCTTCGACATGCATACTTACATGAGCAGTCCTGTAGATCTAAGGCAGAAAAGTGCCATACGTACATGAACGTATATACAAGCAGATTCTTTTTAGTTGGATTGAGAGAACTGGTATTTATTCAAAGAGTTTATCATAAACGAAAATGAGTAAATTCATACCAGTCACTGAAAAAGTTTCTAGAGATATGCATCAATTATTTCAATTTAATAAACTTGTCAACGTATTGAACTTTTACCTTCAAATGCGTATTTTTAGGTAGTCAGTGACAAAAGCAGCTTAATTTTAGCACCTGATTCAATTTAGTCCACATTCTGCACTGCATGATGTAGTACAACTCTATAATGACAGTAACCATCCACTGTACATCATTCAGCTATAGATATACTGGATTCATTTAGTCATTTAGTCTTTCATACTAACAATATTTCTCAACCACTTTTGTAGACTGCTACCCAAACTACATTTTGGTGAATTAATTGCCTTTTTTTTTTTCCTTCCTTTTCCTGTATTTCCTTTCCTAAGTAGAGAGCTGCTGCTAATTGTTAAATAGTTTTTGGGCAGATCATTGAGTTTTGCTTTGCAGTATACTGAAAGAAAAATCAATAACTGAGGTTCTTCTGAAGAAACTTAACACACCTCCTCTCCTAAATGACTAAACTTCACCTATTGAGGAAAACAACAGAATACTTGTAAGACACAGTAGTAGTATTTATTGCACCACAGAGTGCTTTCCCTGATGAAGATCTGAGAAATAGCAATGGATGACCACACTCCTACCACTTCAGAGCATACTTCTCTCTTTCACGGTGTCAGCAGCGAAGGATGAGCACTGCAGCCAAAATTCCAATCAAGTTCCTGCATGTGCTGTTTTATAATAGCTGTCCCCAGCCTGCTCCTTTTTTTGTACCCCACAAATTGCCCTTTGGGGATATCTTTTCTTTTCCACTGACTAGACACTGTGGCTTAAAGTGGAATACAGACTGTTTGCTTGTGGTCCCTGAAACTCAAGTTTTCTCAGAGGCAACAGAAGTAAAGGAATATGGCAAACCTTCAAGTTCAGAAGCTGAAAAGGAAACAGTTTAACACAGTGAATAAACCTTACAAAACTACAAATACAGCATTTCACATAATGATGTCATGATGCAATGAAAAAGAAAACATGGCTCCTCCATAAACACCACAGACTAGATAGCATTGGTTGAGACTTTTTAATATTCACATTAAGGACATGTAAAAAAGTGTCAATCATCCAACAGTAAAAACATCACTATATATGTATTACCAGCAAGCCTATGCCAGGTCATTGTCATTTCAATAATGAAATGTTACCTCTCTTGCATCAAATGGCACTTTTAGATACACATACAATGTGATCACATGAGTGACAAGTGTTCTGGACAAAATACAATCCTATAAAAATTCTTACCTATAACTTAAGCAAGATGTTGCTATACAGCACCTCTGCATGCAGTACGCAGAACACATTTCAAGGTAAGTTCCTAGGCATCTCTAATTTATATATGGGGAGGCAAAAATTTAGTCCATCTTTCTCTTTTTTCCTTTACCAGGACCTTTGTTTTTCTTTTCATTTTCAGTGCTTGGTTCCCAGAGTGCATTTCTTACAAATCTAGAAGCAGCTCCTTTATCAAGTTTGGATGCCTTTTTCTTTTCTGCTATTTCTTTGACCCTGTTCATGTATGTTCTTACTCTCTCCTGGGGGGGAAAAAAAAAAAAAGGAAAAGTATATTTCACACCATTCTCCCAAAATTGCTGTGAAAATGAAATCAATGAGTAGAAGCTCTCCACACTGTACAACTCTATAATACCCAGAAAAAATATCATCATTTAAATATATGTACAAGGCTTTTCTTTGCAAATGTCTTTTTGCAAACTTGAGGCTTCTCCTTTAGCAGATTTTCCATCACAGGTACCTACTATACTAATATCTGCATGACATCCACTGTCATAGGAAGATGATGTCCCACAGAGATGAAAACTGCATCTAACTGACACTAAGATGAGAACTGTTCTTGCAAGCAAAATTAGAAAACAAAGTATTGAACTCAATTTGGCCTACATAAAGATGGCAAAATAGTATTTAGATTTGACATACTTATAGAAATGTCATTATATAAATTATACTGCCTGACTACTGTCTAATAAAAAAAATTAAAAAAAAAAAAAAAGAAAATTCAGCATGTCCAAGCAAAGCCACAAAGCACCTAACTCAAAATCAAAGATGTTACAAGCATTACATATGCAACTACACTGAGCTGTTGTGGTTAAGATCCTGAAATGGTCAAGGGAGCTTATGAGTGAACATATTTAAGGCAGCCTGATGAATTTCCAGCTGTACCAGAAGTTTCTTTTTATGATCATAAATAATAATAATAATAATACCTGTTTCCACTGCCATTCCATAAAGCGGATACTCTCTTGCCATCTTAGCCTCCCACAGTCATTTGGTGTCTAAGGATTTTTTGAACAAAGCATGACTTGGATTCAGCCCCACCTAAGCGTACCGTCCCAGCTTACAATCTCATTTATGTACCTACTCTTCCTCATCTACTTCTGCAATCAGTAAAGGAAATTGCATAACCAAACATCTCTAACATGGGAATTACCCTCTGTTAAATGCCTGCTTCTCTTCACTGACTAGAGGGGACACTTACAGTAGTTGTGTAAAATACATAAGTTTGGTTGATATATTTCATGACTACATATTTAGCTTAGTAGGGCCTTCAACTCTAGGTGTTTCTGTAATGCAAACAACAGTAACATATGTATACATACACATATATATAAATATATAGAGAGAGCACTCTACCCAATACCTAAATTATAAATGTGGATTAACAGAACATTTATGGGTACTGCTAACTAAATAAATATTGATACTATGCAACCCACACATTTCTCACACAACCATTGACAGCTCCTGGAATCTGGAACAAGTTACAAGACCTACACAGCAGAACTGATTTTCAGTTCTTCAATTGACCATTATAAGCAACTGTTGTCAAAAGGTTGGCCACTCTTTCTGTATCAAAACCATAGCTTTAATGAGGAGGGCTTTACAGGGTCTGAAATCATGATAAGCTGTAATATTTCTTTGGTGACTGAGTAATGAGAACAGATGGCAAACCTACATGTATCAACCTGGGAAAAAGGAGCTGACAAATGTCAACATGACAAAAGAAATGAACTCTGATAGCTTGAATGTGAGTTTATTAATACAGTTTTAATCTCTGCATATTCCGTGTATGTACACAGGGAGAACAATTCTAAAACCAAAACAATCACCACAGAGCAGTCTTCTTTTTTTTTTACTCCCTTTCCACATGAATGAGAACATCACAATGCTCTTGGAAGGAAGGAACATGCATTCATTCACCTTGATACTTGTAAAGGGAAAAAAGAACTGGGTAAGAATCCAGGCTGTGTTAATTCACTCATTCTTCAGACTTAAAACAACTGGTAATTGTGAAGTAAAGTACCAGCATAAAATATCCACAGCAAAATAGATAAAATTTATTTTTAGTATCACTAAATTAACACAATATTCAGACACTATATAATACAGGAGGAACAAGAAAATGACTGAAAGCTCATGAAACATTAACTGATCAATTTTTTTAATATGATACAGTCTAGGCTATTGAAAACCTCACCTAATTAAAAATAGAAGTATTCCTGTTTTTCAGGCTATCTTTCCACATTTTTCAGTCCCGTCTTCTGTTCCTCTGCTTAGGCAAGGATTACATTTAAGCTAAGTATTTTACGATTGCCCAGATTTAGTATTTTCATTTATACAGGAATTAAAATGGGGAGCTGTAAGTTTTGATTATTTTTTCTTCAGGCTAAATGATCTGATTTTTTTAAGTCAGCAGAATTTTCAAGATAGCGGCCTTCTATACTGTAGTCATGCATCTAAATGGAATATAAAGACAAACCTAAGAGATTTATTGTAGGTTGTAAATATGTCACTAATGCAGAATTACTGGACAATACACATACAACTGGTGCCAAAAAAGCTTTTAGCTTTGTTGCTGAACTGAATTCTTTACTGCTGAGAAAATGAATTAATGGAGGACTTGGAAAGAGGGGGGGGACTCTTTCCCGTCTTCGCTAGTAAATCAACCACACTGCACTTTCAGAGTCATACAAAAGTAAGAAAAGACAGCCTCAGAGATTAACATGATTCCAAGTATTTATAAGAAAAAAAATGCCATACTGGAAGTTATAAATTATTATCAGACATGTAACATTTTTCCATTTAGCAGATACAAGTGAAAAGCCGCTCTGTTCAGAATCCAATTCTCAAAGAAAGGTGGAGAAAAGATGACATCATTTATCTTCTTGTTCTAATTTCAGCAGACTCTACAACTTTGCTTTAAACAGTACCATTTGGAACTAAAAATATGACTTTCTTAATTTAGAGAGCGCAGCAGGGCACATGAACAGTTATATAACACTATGTAGCATATGTGTGCTATTATGGCAACATCAATTTTAACCATAGATATAAATATTTTTTTTACTTCTATATGAATTAACTGTCCTGGGCAAGTAAGATATTGCAGTGCTTGCAGTGTGAGAATCTTACCAGTTCTTGTTTCACTGGATGTTCCTTTGGATTGACTCCCTGGATAGTCAAGTATACTACAAGACAAAAACCATGAAGTTTTTAAATCTGAAGGGTGTCATGACTGAGGACCCTATAAATCAGTCACATAGGAAAACTAATTTCCACATAAAGCCATTAGTAACAATTAGAGTTAACGGTGTAAAGTATCTGACAAACTATTATCATCAATATTGCAGCTAAATTTTAAAAAAAAAATCTAACATAGTTAATGTTGCTATGAAAAAACATCTTCATGCAGGTACAAAGTCAGCTTTTGTAAATTCCTATTTTTGATTTGGAGTTTCAACATCATTTACTCTACAAATGGCAATAATTTGGATCCTCGGGGTAATTACAGGTTTCTAATTATTTTGCTATGAAATATGATTATTTAATGTTTGCAGCTGTCTAGAAGGTGTTCAAATGGCATCATAAATAGTACTTTTTTTCTCCTACCACATACTTACCCCAGAACAATGAATTTAACGTGTACACTGAAACCAAATCCAGCTTTGCTTGCTCCAGAGGCTCTAACTAGAACGAAAAAAAAAACCACCAAAACTCAAACCAACACATTTGCACCTTTTGTAATTGTGAATGTATTCATAAAAGAAATACACACTGAATGAGGATATTTTTGCACCACAAGTTCACTAAGACCACGTTACGCCTATTTCTGTGCCATCACAGAACCGTTCTCTCCAAGTACTCAAGTCATTTTCCCAGTCTGATGCCACAGTCCCAAGTGGCCAAAAGCACAAATATCTGTTGGCACGTAGCTCTTAGACTACTGTTCCCATACTCAGAAATAAGTTCCTGTTTTTCCACAGAAACTTAACTCAAAATAGTGGTTACTATCAATGGAAGGGAAAAAAAGTCTTAAGGTTGCTGAAGCTCAAATGTGAATATACTATGCTACAGTCAATGAACATTAACACTACACATGGTAGACTGTGTGTTCAACGCATGCTGGAATACTTAGGACTGTAAAGGAAAGGGTTTTTTTTCCTTGACTGTCAAAGTCAATTTATTATTTTAGTCCTATAGGATTTCCAGAACCTCTGATAACATCATTGTATGGCTCACTACTTCTAACATGGATACTGTCAAAAGATCAGTGTTGTCAAGACTGTTTTCTTCATGATTTATTTGTGTTAGAAATCCTCAGAGGATAAAGAAGTTCCCTCATGTGCTAGCTTTTTCTTGCCCTAGAGAAAGAAATTACATATTAGGCTTTAAATGCTAAAAGACAGAGAAACTTGTATGAAGTCTTCGGGCTGTACCTTGCTCTGTCGTTATACCCTGAGCAAAAACCACATTTTACAGACTTAGGCTTATAACACAGCTAGAGGAGACAGCTGTTTTTTCAGCAGCAGGTTCTGCAAGTCTAGACTTCTAGAATAAGATCAATTCTCACTGCTGTCAATTCACCTTTATATACTACTGCATATACAAAGTTCCATTAAGTTTGTTGTGAAAAAGTCTCAGAAAAAAGTGTGAATAACCTCTCCATTATGAAAGAGCACTCAGCATGCACTTTAAGGAAGGTCCAGAAATAAGCTAGAATGTCCTTTACCTAAATGACTCACTGGTAAAGTCATCGCTTTTCAGCTTGGAAAAGCATGTATTTCACTGTTTAGTTTGTAAGATCATCTGGATATCTTAGAAATATAAGAATTTCAAATACTGGGTATCAAGCATAGAAAGTGTCATATTTATATATGTCTGCGCAGTGGCCAGGCCTAACAGACCCTTTTATTTCAGTTGGGGTTTCCAGATATTCTTGTATTAGTAACAAAAAGATTGTCAAAAGCAACATTACCTACCTTTTGGAGGTCACTTCTAGAAACCAACATCATTGCTTTCAGCATCTCTTCTACAGAACCAAGAGATTGTTCAAATGTTGCAAGATAATCATGAATTTCAGTGGGGTATTCTTCTGGGTTGGTATAATCTGACGCTTCCATCTGGAAAGAGGAAACAAAACTAATAATCCTTTTCTTTAAGTCCCTACAGAGTCAAAAGACTATATTTTACAATACAAAACATTATTATACATTCATTAAACATTATAAGAAATGCCTACTTCTGAAGAGTTCTAGCAGGTAATGTCAATAGTGACACAGTTAAAGGTCCTATAATTTCATGGGTATCGCCTAACTGCTGTGCAAAATGGCATGAAGGAGCATTACAAATGACATGACTGTATTATCTACTCTTGTAACGGTCCCAAACCAGTATTAAGCTTTTATGGTCTGTGATAGAAAGAAATTATTTGCTTGTTTAAAAGAAGCACTCTATAAATCACAGTATATAAAGAGCTATAGCTAGCAACAGGCAGGACACTTAACAAAGACAAAAACAACAGAGATATGGCTTCAGCCTGTCTTAGAAACAGACTTCAGCTTTAAAGCGGTTACGCAGCACCAGTTATGTCAAGGTCAGTTAACATCTTCCAATGCTAAATTTAGGAGTTGGTCCAAGAAACTCTTCCTGTGAACCTGCATCCAGTTTTCTTTAATTCTCGATGGGGTATTATAATCTGCAATGTAACTCTGTTGGTAACAAAGATGAGTTGATTTGGGGATTTCAGAATACTCTGGAAATTTTGTAGAGACATCTATTCACAGCAACTGTGAGATAAGCAAAAAGGTGAAAAATCCCAAAGCATTCCTTTTTGATCCCAGCATTCATGGTAACATGTTATGGCTACTGCCAAGCCATCTGGCTGCTGACTTACAACTGATACCTTTAATTCCTCTCAAATCATAAATCCTGTATCTTGAGGAGGCAATGTTACTTATATATTATTTCCTACAACTTCTACTGATTGAACAACAACTTTGGGAATGTTGTCAGAAAAGAGAGCATAATTTTCATGCCCATTGGTGACCTACATCAGGACAGTGGGAGCACCTGGATCACTGCAGTCCTTCCTACTTAGCATCAGTGTAATCCCACTACCCAGCCATTGAGTACAGAGGGAATTAACATAAGTTGGAGACCTTGCACTTCAGTTATGAACACCAAGCCACACACTCAGTGCAAACACCAAGGAAAGAGCAAACAACTGTCACATCACTGGAGTTTGTTCTAGATAACGACTTGATCATTCCCGTTTCCTGGCAAGAGCATGGTATGTGTGAAAGAGGTTTCTTTTTATTTATATTGTCTCCTAGAGGTCAAACAGGAGGAAGATTGGGAGGAAAACCAATGTGAAGCTACTCAAACTTTTCTGCAACTCCAGTTTTAACCACACCAGCATGATTCCAGAAATAGGATCAGCCAGTTAACAAGCCAGTTTCACTGTTGCTGTTTGCATAGTTAAAAATTATAATCCCACTCAGCTGCATGACTTTTCATCCTGGTCAGAAGTGGTTTTCAGATCAAGTACAGAATGACAATGCTAACCATGACATTTTGAAGGTCCCCTCACTACCCCAGCATGGAACTCACACATGTAAATACTGCTTCAGTCAGCTGGAGAGGACCCAAGCAAGAAAGCTGAGCTGGACCTACAAAATGCTACCCACAAAAAGGCAAAAAGCCAATACAATTATTTCTGTCATTTATGACAGTATTGTTTGTGTTTCATTCTGTCCTAACCAGGATGTAATCAACCCTTCTTAGCTTGATTGAAGTGTGGAAACAATGTTGTTAAATTTTAGTCATATAACACAGCATAAAAAAATAATTCAAAGCTACAGAAGAAACTAGATTTTCCCTAGTGTTAATAAAGTTAAGCTTGGTTAGAAGGTGTCTGTCAATATACATTTACTATACTCGCACATAGAGGGAGAGAGGTGCAATCCAATCCAGTCCTCTACAGAGTTTACTATCACTGCAATACTTAATCTACTATGGTCTTAATTTGATGGACAGGCGTGAACGTAGTGATAAAATCCAACTTTTCTCTCTCCCTTTATCAGAGAATCAACACCAGCAACTGCAGCAGGAATAGAAAAAACAACAACAAAAACCTGTACCAGCAATGTGTTATCAATCAAAACTAACTCGAGCTATTTTACAGCAGTTGCAAGGATAAACAGTCACTAGAGCATATATGATATTTTTTCCAGTATCCCAAGCTAGACCTAAAGAATGAGGCAGAGAAAGAATAGGAAGACAGAAGGAACAATAACAGATACAGTCAAAAATATATCTTGCTATTATTGTTGTCTCATGAACAAGAAAGAATTAAGTTTGCCCTTGTACCATGAAGTATTTACTTGACACTGTCAATTGGCAAGGAAAGGGAAAAAAACCCTTCACTGGAACATCAGCCTTCAGTGGAACAAAGCTGCACATTAGCCTGTGTACAGTGCCCTTCATTGATAAGTCAGCTCCTTCTGCCCAGGGAGGGGGAAGAATTTGTTGAACTTATGTTTTCATTTCAACAGGAACTAGCAAGTTCCTACTCCTGCTGCGTAGGGACCTCTCTCTTTTCATTAGACTGTTGTTTCAGCATTACTAATCTCCAAGCAGGATATGTTACAGTGTTGGCACATGCCAACAATAAGGCAGCAGTCAACAGCCTAAAATAGTTTTGATAACATTAAATCAGCAAGAGCAAACTTACACTACATTAGGAAACGTGTACACCGGAAACTCCACAAAACTGTGTCTGCCAAAATCAACACACTGACTGCACAGTCCACCTGCAGAATGACAAAGCCAAGGATGGGAGGAACTAAGACCATATCAGTGATTCTCTAAACATACCTAAAGGCTATACTGCCCTCAATAGTTCTGTCTCAGTTATTAAATCACAAACAAATTTTTCCTCAAAGTTTTGCAAGTGTTCATATATTTTGAACAAGCTGTTCAGTTCCTGAAGTCGATGTTTACCGCACAGGATTTCTCTGATGAATTTGCTGGCTTTCAACCAATTTTGTTTGGCACAGAGACCCCACTTAAAAAATTAAAGACAGTACAAATATTCAGAAGAATATTCAGAGAAGTTACAAAAACACTTGCTCGGTAAGTATGTGAATAACGGGGAAAGCTAAAGGAAATAAGGATAAGACAGCATTTTCATTATCAAGTAATGACACAATGCAGAACACATCTGTGGTGGTGTGCATGATGATAATACTTTATAAGATCTATGATTTTGAGACTGCAAAGGAAAGTTCACAACCCACAAACATAAAACAGAAGAGAAAAGGCCCACTTTGATTAAGGACACCAAGGCAAACAAATAGCAATGAAAAATGTGGTATGACTTCATAACATCAATCTACCAGAAACAATTATCCCTTTTAACCCTAACCACAAAAACTGCCATGTAGTTTTTAGGAAAACAGTATAAAAGAGAAGTATCTTGGATGAAGAAAAGGACTTCAAATCACAAATGTAAACAATTTTCATGGGAAAATTTATTCATCTTATTTAAGCCTGATCAAAAACTGTCTTACGAGTTTCCACATCTGAACATCCCGAAATTTCTGAAAGTTTCTGAATAAGTTCTTGTTCATTCAGAAACATAACTTTATGTAAACTTCTGCTTAGAAAGCAAGGAACACCTTGTTTTCCCTCCAGTCTACATGGTATAAACTACAGCAAGTAACACACTCAACCTGCAAAGACAGGAGGGAAATATCAGACATTGCAAACCACAGAAAATACACAAATATGAAAAAGAGAAAGCAAGAGAAAATACATTATCTTCTGCAGACTGTATAAAGTCTAAACAAGTGACAAATCAGAAGCAGTTTGCCATAGTGCTAATCTGGCTTTTGATCTAAGATCCAAGTGAGTTACATGCTGTATAGAGGACGTTTAAATAAAAACAAACAAAATGCAGATGATTATGCACAATACAACTAGCAAAATCCTCCATCTTCACATTTATCTTCAGGAGAATGAAGAGAAGAAATCTGCAGACTCCTTTCACACCCATGACTGGCATACAAAGGTAAGAAAAGGAAAAAGGGAAACTGCAGGCAATTTGCAGGTGGCTTTTATGAATAATTTTTGAATATATCTGGTGTTTTAACACAGGCCTTAGAAAGTAATTGCCAGCTGGCTTAAAAAGCAAAACCAAACCTCCTTTCCTGCCCACCCCCACAGCAAAACTGTGTCTGTCATACTGAAAGATATAAACTCTAATTAGGCCCTGGGCCTATGAGAGATTTTGCTGAAGATGCATGGTGAAAGTAATGGAAGCCACATGCATATATCAACAAGGCAACAGGAAAGCCCAAAAGACATCATTTAAAAGTGCTTGGTGTTAATACTGTACACATGGCTTTCAACTGGAATTAAAACTGCAAGTTCAGGATAAATACAGCATATTCTAAATATTTTGTACATGCAAACAGGAGACAAAAGTAATTTGGCATCCTTCATTCTGCTTAATATTGCAACATGCTTCACACTTCATGTTAATTCTTACCTACTTCTTAAGCAGTAGAAGTCTTTGTCCTTATACTGAGCTCAGACTTTTTTCATATAATTCATCTAACAAAACTCAGATTAGACTTTCCTTCTTTTCATGCATATTTTACAGATTATACAGAGAAAACTAAAACAAACCCAAACGTTTTTGGTTGGAGCAGATAAAAACGCTCCCAAATTCAAAACAAATGCATTAACAACATCAGTGTGACAACCCATCTCTGTCAGCTCCTGAAAATTGACATTGTCCTCCCTCTCCTGAGTTCTGACTCATAACTTGTAGTGAATGTAGCTGATGTGTAAGCACAGCAGAGATCTCCCCTCTGCTCTAACACTGTAGTTCACTGCTGTGGCTACAGGACAACAGCAACAGGCATCTTAAATTAAAGCTACCAGCAATCATGACTAAATTATTTGATGACACATCTCTTTCAGGCAGAGAAATCCACTTTATTCCATGTTTGCAAAGGTTTAAATATAACAGGCTCTAATCTGTGACAGACACTCCTCAGCATTATTGCTGCTTAATAAATAATTAGCTGCCCACTAGTCATCGCTGCATCTACAGATCTGTTTTGCTACTAATGCTTCTCAAGTCAGCTTGGGGCAGCTGGAGAGCAAAGCTACTACAATTAGCCAGAGCATGCTTGCAACTCATAATCTTGTCTGCAAGAAAGATTTCCATAGCAAAAGTAATTAAGCCTACCATGAAATACCAAGTATGCACCAACAGGCTTATCTTGATCCCCTTAAAAATATGGCAACTTAAGCCATGGTAGTTACCCAAATTTGCACTGTATTATAAATGGGCAACAGCTGAGCAATCATTTTTAATCTAGTTTTCAAAGCTCTGCTCATCAGCATCTCAGCATACACAGCTCATAGCCATCAGGCTCCTGCTGATGCCACTGAGATAATGTCTTTTGAGCCTCAAAGGATTTGCAAAGTTATTCTGATAGAAGAAGAGGGCCTTAGTGACATGGTTTAGTGGTGGACTTGGCAAGTCCTGGGGTAAGGTCGGACTTGGTGATCTTAAAGGTCTTTTCCAACCTAGCTGATTCTACGATTCTAAGATTAAAATTTAAAGGGAGGGAATAATATTTTTCAGCCTCACTTACACTTCAGCCCATGGTGGATATCATGTGAGAAAACAGGTATCTCAGCTTGGCTTAAACCACTCAGATTCACTACATCCCCATCTATATCCACACAAACCAGCTTTGATGTAAACCTTCAACTCAGTCTGCATGATTCGTAAAACATTTTTATTCTCTGTATTCAGCTGTCCTAGATTCCACATCTTTGATGACAGTCATTTCCTCTTCTGAACAAATCCAGTATCCCCTGGCTCTTGTTCATCTCCAACCTGTCAGTACACCCATTAGTAAGTATAATGATAAAACCAGCTTTCTTCAGGCATGTCCAGAACACTTCTTAGTGAGATGTCTTTGTAAAAGCTCTCACACTCACACTATGCCACCATAGCTTAGTTCAAGACTCAGGCTTTAAAGTGATTTTATATTTGTACGTCTAAACTGGTCTTTAAAACATATACTTTTGCTTGCACTGAACCTAGCCAGAACTTCTTGTACAGCAAAATACTCTCTCCTTGCACAAACCAGTTTACACACAGTGGGTTTTTGTTCATGAAAGCAACTAATACTGAATACTTCTGTCCTACCAAATTTGCAGGGAACACGAAATAACCTGCCTTCAGTCTATAGCTCCTGTGTGCTCTAAACCATGGAGTTTAGTACCTCTTCTAAAATCTGCTGTTGCTCTCCACTTGTATCAGCACCATGAATATCCAGAATTAAAACCATCCTTTTCATCCTTTTAAACTGCTAACCTCCTTTGTACCTTATGCAGCAGTACCTTTCTCTGCTTTTAGCAACCCCAGTCTATTTTTGGCTGTTCATTATTTGACTGTGCTAACAAGACTCTGTTCAACTATGGGAAGTGTATTTATCCTTTTTTGTTGTTGTTGTTGTTGAACAGTAACTGTGGGATGTTGTGTTCTAAGCACCAATCTTACTGATGCAGGAGAAAAATAGGGAAAATCTCTTCTACTTATCCCCTAAAGAGAATTTAAGAGCTGATAACCTGACAAAAAGGAGACCAACTACTATCCACGAAGAAAAGGGACGTGCAAAATCACAGAAGTGAAGGAGCACTAGGGAAAACTATTTGGGGACACATCGTTTTCACAGGGATTGAAAGAGATGAAATAAAACATTGTAGGATGGAGAACAGTGCACCCTGGCCTGGCACAGGAAGAGAGGGTATGGCAGTAACCACAGCCTGGCACAGAAGGGAGAACAAAGCACCAGGATAATAGAGGGAGCTGGGAAAAGGAGCCTGAGCTTTTTCTCAGCATAGAAAAAATTGAGTTTATGCAGAACAGCAGGCATGGGGAGCACTGCCTATGGGAAGATGTAACTAAACGTGGGGTGTATCCCGAGGCCCAGCAGAATGCCTTATAGCAAGCCTGCATGAGCAACAGAGTAAAGCAGATAAAGTGAAGAAAGAGAGCTCAAAAGGTAATAAAGTCTGCAGCCTCAAAGCCTTCACAGTCTGTTATCGTATCATCTATGAAGCTAACAACATCAAGCTTCACTCTCACTGCTACCACTCAGTCACCTCTGTTTCTTCTTTCTATGCTGCCTTTTCCAGCTTAGTTCTGTAACACCTAGCTGGAGCTGTGCTGACCAGTACCATCCCAGTGCACTGTTTATTTAAAGACACTGATGTTCGTCTCAGTTCAGTATTGCATATACATCCTAACCATTTTCTACTGCTGCCATTACAAGCAAATAATCTTTACTAAATGCAGGCAGCTCGTATGAAAAGCAAACCAATTACACCAATGAAGAATTTATTTTAAAAATCTTAAGCCACTTCAAAAAGAAACACATTCAGCAAAAAGGTTTGTGTGACTCCTGCACCACATTCCCAATAGGAAGCCTAAGAATTCTCACAATCTCTTCCAAGTTTCTCACATTCTGGGGTATGGCCTTGCGTTAAGTGCTGATTTCTTCAGCAAGGGTCATACTGCCCAGGATTCGCAATATACAAGTATTTTAGATTGGCAGTGTTCTTTTATATTTTTAAAACCAACAAATGTGCCAGACACCCCTCAATTTCGATTTACTTTACAATCAAGTTTTTCAATTATTGCTTCAAAAATGAAGTCTATAGATTAGCATAATCTAAAGTTTAATTTGCAAGTGAAAGTCCCTTTTAAATTGCTAGCAGCAACTGAGCTTGCAGTCAGCTGTGAACAAAGCATAAGGAAGGGGATATCTTTGCCTTTGCAGCAACATAAGAGAGCCATAATGAGATCTACTTTTTCACAAAACACTTGAGCTTAATAACCTAAAGCATCACCTGCTTTTCAATTAAGGGGAAATAATACTAACCATTTTAACTACAGCCTATATGTACAAACTGTATCTTCTCTTTGAAAAACACACTCTTCTTACAATTACTAAGTTCTTGGTGTGCTCGAGATGCAACACTGTTTTAATGAGCTTTAATAGGAGCATAACTGCTTACTGCCTATGGTACAGCCTTCCTAGGAACAACAATCCTCAAAGCGTGACCCCAACTGGTAAGCCTTTACCTCATTTTTATGGGTAACTAAATAAGTGATGCATTAAATTGATTTTATGCTCACTAGCAAAATTAGCGCAGCACAAAACTTGACCCTCAGTTCTGGGAAAGCATAGAGGATCATCCACGTGTTTGGGACAGTGACAACAGAACAACTTGGGCTGTGTCACATTGACTTAGGTATCCGCTGGAAGCCTGGCTCAGCTCTTAGGCCACACATAGGTTCCTTGATCACATGCTTACCAGATGAAACAGGTATGCGTGCAAACCGAGGCCTTCTCAACAGTTTATAACCAAATCCCTCTCTTCTGTGAAAGACGACGCACCTCACCGATCCTTTGGGGCCACGATACAATGGATCTGAGCACTTAACCCGACTCCCCGAATGCATTCAGTTGCCGTGGTCCGACAGGAACCGTGTTCCCCACCCTCACTTCCGCGGCTCTCAACAGACTGAAAACTCACAGAGCGGGGATAACCCACCCGCGAACAGCCACCAGAGGCCCTGCCTCCCGACACCGCACTGCCCGTTCTCCAAACGCCTCTGAAAAACCCCTCAAGCCACACCAAGGACTGCGAACAGCCCCTTCCCCAACGCAGGCCTTCACCCCCTGAGCCGCCATTACCCCGGGCGCCGCGCCGTACCACCCGCCGGCGGGGGGGGG
>JANHGB010010288.1:26700-39296 GCA_026283785.1 Coracopsis vasa
GCTCCAAGCCCCTGTGTCCAACCTGGCCTTGAGCACTGCCAGGGATGGGGCAGCCACAGCTTCTCTGGGCAACCCATTCCAGTGCCTCAGCACCCTCACAGGGAAGAGCTTCCTCCTTATATCCAATCTAAACTTCCCTTGTTTCAGTTTGAACCCGTTACCCCTTGTCCTATCACTACAGTCCCTAATGAAGAGTCCCTCCCCAGCATCCTGATGCTCCTGGCTTCCCAGCTTGGGTGTCACCAGGATGCACTTTCCTACCTGTGCAAAGGATACTGCACACAGGCAGCGCGTTTCTATTGTCTTGACAGGCTATGAGCTCCTGGTTACCTGAGGGACATTTGGGCTTCTTTGGGAGCTCACGTGCTAAACCCTCCTCCTACAATGGGATCTTTGCTGCTTCTGATTGCTTGGAGCATCTTTGTAACTGAGTGTGGGTGCTGAGGAGGACACAGGGTCCTGGTAGAGCTACAGCAGGGCCCTGAGGCAGAGCCCCACTCTTGCTTAACTGCTGAGAGGAGCCCAGCAGGTTTGTCCTGGTTCCTACCAAGCTGCTCTCTGTTGTCTTTGCTGTTGGCTCCTAAGGTAGTGCTCTGTGTGCCCTTATCCTTGTGTCCCTGTTCCTGTCCCCTGTCCTGTGCGGACTCTGGATTGCACAGGCTTCGCTGCTGAGGCTGTCACTGCTCCCAAGTGGATGGGCTGGTGATGGATCCCTGCTCACCATTCCCTTCTTGGAGGTTACCCCATCCAGAAATGACACATTGCTGGCCAACAGCGAACTCCTGCGCAGCCGGCGGGAGGCACAGGGGCTGGATGTGCTTGTTGAAGACAAGAGGCCTGGCCAGCTCGAGGACAGCCACATCAAAGTCCAGCAGGATGGGGTTGAAGAGGGGATGTGGGATCACTCTTGTGACGTTGACTTTCACTGCGCTCCCGTCTGTTCCATTGAGCGATGTTGTTCCCACGTAGGCTTCGATCTCGGCTGGATTTGTCCTGCAAGTGCAGAGTTCTGAGCATGCAAACACACACACGTGTGTGCCCAGCAGGAATTCTGGCATTTAAACTGCAGACAATTCCCAATGATCAGCGTTTGAGACCTTACTTGGCAAAGCAGAGCTCAGCACACAGAACAGCCCTGCTGAGTCAGAGCTGCTCCCAGTGACACACGTTGGATGGCTCCTGAAGAGCAGGTGAGCACTCAGTATTCCCCAAATACTTTGTGCCTTTTGGGATTGTGTGATCCCGATCACAGGTTCCCTGTTGTCTCCCTTCCCAAGTCTAGGCTGGTCTACTTCGTCATGCTTGTTATGGATGCTGCACCCAGCTCATCCCTGTGTCTTGTGTTAGCCTTTTCCCAGTGTTATCCCAGTGCTGCATGAAATGGTTGGGAAGTGGGTACGTGCTGGGTTACCAGCAAAGTTCTGGTGCTCTCTGTTGTTTCTCTACTGATTTCTAGCATCCCCTTGCTCTCTGCTTGCGTCTGCCCACAGAATTGCTGTTCCCATGGCAATATCCACAGTATTTCTGACCTCTTGTTCTGAATGGTAAAGCTGATGGAGACCCATAATCACCAAAAGCCCTGCTTTTCTGCTGTGTGCCTCACTTCACACTTGCCAGCCTTGCCTTTCACTTGCTGCCTTATTGCCAGGCTATTTAAAGCATAAGGTCATCTGGAAATGCTTCATACCTTGTCCCCCACCTTTTGTGCCTTCAGACAAGCATTATCCTCTTGCTACACATTTCCTTGTCTAGGCTATCAATCTGGGTTCTTGCTATGCAGGATTGAACTGACCATCTTCCCCTTAACAGCTGACCACATGTCTCTATCCCATATATAGCAGCCAGGTTTTAAGGTTCTATTGAGGAAACTCTTGTTCTTGTGGCACCTTTCCACCCATTACATGTGTTCTTGCTCCCTGCCCAGGCTATTTTAACCGTTCCCTGCCTCATCCCAACCCCTTTTCCTATGGATCTCTAGCTATAACAAATACTCATGTCCAATGGGTGTTCCCCAGTGTCAGTGATGGGTTTGGCTCCGTGGCCATGGGCGAGCTGGAGCAGCAGCGCAGGGATGGGCTCTTACTCATTGAAGCAGTGAGCTGCTGACAGCAGCCAGCGGTCCCCTATGACGGTGGCTCCACAGAAGTGCCTCGAGTCCTCTTTCAGGCTCACTTGCCACGGGACCTCTCCTCTGGAAGCCTCTGTTCCTCCAACAATCTTGATGGGTTTCGAGAGCCCCGGTCGCTGCCCACACTCTGAACAGGAGGCAAAGCAATGACGGGTGAGTGCTGCCAGCAGGAGACAATGAGGAAGGAGACTTTGGGTCTCCCAAAGCAGTTAAGTCTGAGCAGGGATGGGGCAGCCCAAGCTGTGCCCAGTGATCATGGCAGTCCCTGGTGGTGGTTGAGCACAGCCATGGAATCATTGAATCCCAGACTGCTTTGGGATGAAGGGACCTTAAAGCTCATCCAGCTCCAACCCCTGCCACGGGCAGGGACCCCTTCCACTGGAGCAGGGTGCTCCAAGCACCATCCAACCTGGCCTTGAACACTGCCAGGGATGGGGCAGCCACAGCTTCTCTGGGCACCCTGTGCCAGTGCCTCACCAACCTCACAGTAATGAACTTCTTCCTTATATCTAATCTAAATCTCCCCTCTGTCAGTTTAAAGCCATTCCCCCTTGTCCTGTCACTACATGTCCTTGTAAAAAGCCCCTCTCAGATTTCTTGTAGGCCCCCTTTACATATTGGAAGGCTACTGTAAGGTCTCCTGCAACCTTCTCTTCTCCAGGCTGAACAATCCCAACTCTCTCAGCCTGTCTTTATAGGAGAGGTGTTCCAGCCAGAAACAGCTACAACTGTAGTATAAGAGGTGCATGGTTCCATTATGCTCTGTGACACAAGGAAGGGGGCAAGAGGGTGCAGCTCCTTTAGTGCTCCCAGCAAATCTACAAATAAGAATAACTCAGGGCTTTGTGCCTCACATCTGTGCTAAGTGAGGATAAAGCAGCATTTCTGTGCTGACAGAAATGTTCACACAAAAAATCAGGTCCTCAATATGTTATGAAACACAAGTATTGTCCATGGCGGGTTTTCATGTCAGCAGCCTGCACTTGTAAGAGAAGGAACTGGAAGCAGCTGGGACTTGTAGACTTAACCGGTAATTTACTTGAAAGAAGGTAGTTTCAACTGCAAGACTGGATCAGTCAAACAGTGGGCAACTGCTACAATGCAATCTGGTAATCAGGCTGAGCTACTGTTTCTGAATCACTGCCACACAAAAAGGTCCCATTAGGTCTCAATTGCTCTGCAGTTCTGAGGGCTTTAATGCCTTTTGCAACCCACACATCCTCTGGCTTCAGAGAGTATCTTAAATGTTTCATAACCTTCAAATCCCAAGCAGCTCAGGAGAGCTTGCCTGTGCTTGCATTATTTATGTTGCTGATGGGCTTTTCACAGTGATGAAAACTTTCAGCTTCACTGCCATGTTTAAGAAGGTCAGGGTGTAGTGTTCTGATCAGGAAGTACCTTGAGAGGCTGGCAGCCTTGGGTGGCCTCTTGCACACTGACAAGAGATCAAGAAGCCATTGGTCTGGGATGGGAACCCCTGTTTGTGCCTTCTGCACAGGCTGTTTTTATTGCCATGCTCAATAGAGGAGGGAACTTAGAGGTTCCTCCACGTGGTTCTGCAGCCCAGCTCTCTCTGCACATCCCCAGATCTGGAGATGGTGACTAAAGATTTACTACCATTGTGGAGGCAGGGGAGTACAGGCAGGAGGCAAGGAGATCTCTTGAAGCAGAGAAAACTGGAGCAGACACATCTGTCCTGGAGGCTGTAGCTTTAATATTAAGCTTATCAGGCTTGTTCTCTGGCTCAGAGACTAATTGGCATAGCTTGTGACCACACTGTTCAATGGAGATGGTCTCCAAAGCAGGGCTGCCACACACAGGCTGCCTATTAGGAACACCTCCTGCTCATGCTATAGTCCTGAATCACACCAGCAAGTTACTGGGCTAGTTGCTAGCTGGTCCAGAACAATTTTACTAGTAAAGAGTGTAATACTGAAGGGTATTACAGGGAAAAGATACTCTGTTGGGATCCCCTTTGCTGCAGGATCCTGCGAAACTTCCCTGCCTCTGCACTGACAATTGCCATATACAGACCACCTGCACAGAAACCTTGGAGGGCTGTGACCTCAAGGACCCGTACAAATGGTGGAAGTCAAATATTTCACTATATTGATGTGAAAGAAAAAACCCAACTGATTTGTAATAGCTGGGGATTTGGGCAACACCTGGTAGAAACCACAACGTGTCACACGTACCTGTATCCTGGCTGCAGTCATGCCCATAAACAGGGATGGTTTGCACAGGAAACAAGCGGTAGCTGCCAAGCAGATATACTGGCTGAATGCGGTCACTCACGGTAGAGCCACTAAACTCAGCAGCACATTCCATTCCCTGGCCCTGGGCAAGGCAGGGGTTTTCCAGAGCGCTCCTCCACGCTGCGTCAGAGGATTTGGCCCTGTGCATTATGATTTTATTTAGAACACGACTCTTCAGCCCGCAGAGGCAAGGTGTCAGTCTTGAGCAAGAGGGGAAAGGACTATAAATAGAGCAGGCCAGGCTGCCATAGGCAGCTTTTGGTCTGATTAAGTTTCTTGTTTAGCCTGGGAGAAGCAGAAATCAAATCTGCTGAGGAGACGCAGCATAGTACAGGCACTAGCAACAGCTTTCCTCTCCAGCCAGGAGCTGTCTTTCATTTCCTAGGTACACAGACACAGCCACCCGCCTTCCCTGCACAAGGGCAGCACTACCCTTCACCTGTGCTTCCCTCCAGCTCTCTCTGCTTTTTGCGAGCTCCTGCTATGCAAACCATCACGTGTTTTCATCAGACCAGCTACTCATGAGGGATATGCATTCCTTGGTTTTCAGAACAACAAATAGCGTGAATCCCAACATTAGGTACCCAGACGTAACACACATTTCAGCTTTTTGAGGTCCATGGAGCTTTAAGAAGTGTTATTAATTCTTGCTCTAATTTGTATCACCATCAGGTAGGCTCACTAGGGGCTCCCCCTGGACTTGTTGGTGTAATGGACGTTTTTGCTGCAGGCCAAGTACATAACAGAAATACCACCAAGAGCTCAGTGCTGCACTCAGGAATTCTTTGTTTTCCTTCACAGGTACCTATACTGAGAACTTCTTCTGCCCTTAGTCTCTGCTTGGCTCAGAAGGAAACCCCTATTTCCACAGATTTCTGCTGCCCAGCGTACCTTTTGGTGGGTATATTTTATTTACCACACAAAGCTCATGGAGGCCATCTTTGAACAGTGATTTTAGACTCAAAGCACTTGAATTGATTCTTTGAACTCCACACTCCCAGCCTTTCAAAGCTGCAGCCAAGACTGCAGAGCAGTCGTTCCCCCTATTCCCTCCTGCTGCGATGCACCCGAAGAGGGACAACATTTAAGATTATTTCAGAATATGCTGTCAGCATTGTGCTATGCACTCAAGCAGATGGGATTACTTGCGTCAAAAAAATCACATACTAAATATTACACTTGAAAGCAAAGCATCAAGTCTTAAGGAAGACAGCTGGATCTCATAAATCTTTGCCTTCCACCAAATATGTAGCCTACATCCCTTGAAAGAGCACTTGCAGACCTGTGTACATCTAAGATGCTACATAACCTGCCACTTGCTTGCCAAGCCAAAGTGCAGCTTGCAGGTACACCTGCACCAGAGGTTAGCACGGCACGTTCTTGACAGATAGTCAGTTCTCATTAGCCCTTGCTCAGGGATCTTGATATCTTGGGCTCAGCAGCTCTGGTGCCAGCTCACAGCACTGGGAACCCCCCTCACCAGGGCATCCCCATGGCTCTGGCCATGCTGGGGCACCTTCCCTGTGCCAAGCTGCCAAGCAAGATGCCTCCTTCACAGAGAGACAGATTCCCACTGGTCAAACCTATGGGCTGCTTTACTGCAAGTGAGCTTTTCAGCAGTTTCATGTACCTTCCATTTTATTACTGATGGTTACTGGGCTTTCATCCCTGCTTCTCATTGCTAAACCTGAGATGCCTAAATTTGAAGGGAGGCTAGAGCTGAGGATCAGTGACCTATTGAAACCATGGACTTCCACAAACACGCTGAGTTTATGGTCAATTGCAATTTTCCTGCTGGCCCTGCTCTGCTACAAGGCATTAATAATTTCTCCATTCCACAAGGGTTAAGGTTTAATAGCCTGTGAGCCTTTTCTACCCACAGGTGCCTTCTCTCTTTGTCCTTAGCTGGTTTAATCAATTCAGATACCCAGGAGGTAGTAAGGACAATTTTCTCTCACTTGTATTTAGCTGGAATCTTGGATGACAGAAAAAGTCCAAGTTTCTCAGCCCAAACTTTGTCACTTCATGCACTCCAAAACAGAGCTGCTTGACAATAACAGGCAAATTTGCATTTCACTTCCCTTTCAAGTTTGTGATTAAGCTCTCCCAATATAATTTTTCTGACACAAGCTGTTATTTGGAGGGGCTGCGCCTCTAGATTTTGGGGAGCTGTAATTTCTTATTATAAATAACTGTAACACCATAGTAGCATAGAAGTATAGCAAGGTCCAGTGTGAACCCATGTGGACCTTTTAAACCCACACTACCCTCTAACATGGGACTTGCTGCAGTAGCGGACTCAGCGGTTCTCAGCACACTGAAGAGGCAGATAAACTTTGGTAAAGGTTTCAGAGTTGTTCCCCAGCAGCCTGAGGACATCACTGAGTGCCAGGTCTGCATGTTTGCCATCTCTCACTCTCATCCCAGCCACAGTGTCGCTCCTCACCTCTCCTTTCAGCCCAGGTTCTCTTTCTACTCTCAGTAGCCTCTGGCTTCCACACTGCCTCCCTGCTTTAACACATCACCTTTGGCTGTTTCCTCTTCCTCCTGTGCCGTACTTGGACACCAGTTGGTGGCAGGACCAGTAAAGACATAAGGCTTTAGCACCTCTCTGCAAACCAGCCTCTAGTTTTCAGGAGCAGTCCCTAGATTAGGATTAATGCAACTCACCTGAATTTGTCAGATAGGAATTCCTCATTCCAAAGCATCCTTGCAAATGGCCCCACAGGGGCTTTTTTGTTGTTAACCTGGACAAAGCCAACATTTTCCCATCACAATCTGGTTTCAGGAAGAGTGAAATACTTTTACCTGAAACTCGCACATGCACATACAAGTTAGCAGAAAGCTAATACCAGACAAAGATGTGACAAGTGAAATCATTAAGGCTTACTGAAATTAAGAAAGCCCTCACCATACACCCACAAATGGAGGACAGAAACTGGACATGCCTGCTAACAAGAACTGGCAGCAGCACACACTGGTAAAAATCAGAAAAGAAACACACTGGAGATAAGGGGAATTACAAAGTGAAGTTCAGCTGAAACGATGGTAACAAAGCTACTCAGGGACATCAGGGTTTGAAGAAATATTGAGTCCATTAAAAATAAGTTAGGCTAGTTTTTCCTGATGGAGGTAAGTTTTAGAGACGTGCTGCAACATAAGTTCAGTTTTATCTAAGTTGTGTTCTTGTAAACCTATACAAGCACATTCCTTCTCTAAATCTCTGGATGTTTGAATAATACACTTTTTGTTCATATTAAGACAACACTCCATATAATTTTATTTGCAGAATACCAAGTTGTGAACAAATATAAAACCAATGGAACATAAAAACTTGTTACAAAACCAAACTAAAAGAATAAAAAGGTGCATTTTGCTCAACAGTTTCAGTATGATCTCCAATAAAAAACTTGCTCTATTAAACCTGAATATTTCAGCATTCATTATAGGATTCTTTCACACAGTATAGAAACTAAGTCATCTAACAAATGCTGTAATTAATATAGCCAATAACATAAAGAGTTTCTGTGAGGAAGTATATAACAGTTTCCATAGCATGAATGCATATGGACAATACTATATATAAAAAAGCCAAACTATTTAACAAGTCTGAACAGATTTGCACTATGATTAAACTGAACACAAACAATTTAAAGTGATTTCTGAAATTACAGGTTGAGCTAACACAAAGGCACCTTTTATTTTAAAGGTAAATTCACATTTCTAGAAGGTAAAATCTTTGTGCCCGGGCAACTTCAAGTCATTGTGGCACAATCAGTCAGACAACTCTCACTGCATATATCTCAACTTTCAATAGAAAGATCTGGTTTCTATTTCTTTAATCCAGTTTTAGTAAGGGAGAAATTAAATTAGGAAGAGGAGGGCTCTCCCTCCCATATTTACAGGCTGCAGACTATTCTGCTTTCTCATCAGAAATTCAAGTTTTCCTGTCAAACTTTGTTAAGCTTTGTAACTATCAGCACCCTCAGAGTCTGGTCAAAGGCACCACAAACACACAGTCCCTTTTTGTCAGGGCTCCAGTCTAGGCTAGAAATCGGCTGCGTTGACAGAGTCACATTCTGCAAGAGACTGACAGAACCTGCCACCCCCATCTCGGCTCCTTCAGAATCCTTCTTCGAGCGCTGAGCTGGGTACTCGCTGGCAATAAGGAAAACAAAAACTTGCGCTTAGAATTCACTGATACAAACACATCATTATCCTCTTTATTTTCAAAAGAAAGGTTTTCTCTGTTCTGTAGATAATGCAAATAAATGCCTTAACAATAATGAATAATCATAGAATCACAGAATGGTTTGGGTTGGAAGGGACCTTAAAGCTCATCCAGTTCCAACCCCCCTGCCATGGGCAGGGACACCTTCCACTAGACTAAGTTCCTCATATCCAGCTATATCCACACTGCATACTTAGTAAATATTTCATGAAAGAAAAAATGGGGCAGGAAGCCTCATCTGAATTGAATCCTGACAGCTCTTTCCTATAGCCCTTCATTTTTTAACTGTTTGGCTTTTGCCTCAGGTAAGAAAATTTTCTCTCAGCTATCCCTCTGAAACAGCACACCTATTTTACTGCATTTAGGATGACTGAATTGTTTTGTCATGTAGCTAAGAAGACGCAAACATAAGAATCATTAAAAGTCCAAGCTTTCAATCCTCTTCTCAGACATAACTCGTACCATGAAAGAATTTTAAGAAATCAGTTTTCTTCCATTTATCACCTTGTTAACCAAGGATATAATTAGATCTTGATTATATTAAGAAAACTGACAAGGATAAAATTCACCTGTGCAGTTGTCACATTCTTTTAGGGATTAATTATAGAATCATAGAATAGTTAGGATTGGAAAGGACCTCAAGATCATCAAGTTCCAACCCCCATGCCATGGGCAGGGACACCTCGCACTAAACCATGTCATCCCAAAAATACAACTTCCAGATCAAGTACTGACCCCAAAATTACTCTTTCTACTGCATTTGTAAGCAATAACTTTAACTAGATATTCTGAGGTTGGAAGCAGGACCCTAACTCATCATTTTTAGGACGATTCTTTCTTAAAACATTAAATGGCTGGTTTCTTATTCCCCCTGTTGCAGGCTGGAGAGTGATCACTTACTATTTCCAGAGATGAAGGCTCCCAGCTCCTCCACTTGTCATAAATATATCTCTGTTCTGTGGTAGGTGTCGAACCTGCCAGATGGTAGACTTTTGCACCTAATAAAGAAAAATCACTGTTGTATAGAAGTCACTTACAGAGGCAATTAAAACAGCAATCACTTGTATGAAAAGAAGCTGGCCTTCTCATGGATACTGGAACATGCATCCTGACCTGCTGCCACAGGAGCGGCCAGTTCCCACACAGGAGAAGCTAAGTCAGGCCTCCAACACACCCTGGTCTTCCACAGGGATAAGGCAGCATCCCTAGGAAGGCCACCACTCATTGATACTTCAGCTTCTTTCGGACTGACCACATGAACAAGGTTAGAGAGAAGTAAAGTGGCTGTGTAAGCATGTCTTTTGGCACTGCTGTGGACCTACAGGATTGCCAGGCTCTTAGGGGACACAGTCACCACAAGGTTAATTTCACTCTCTGACATCTCTTAAAATCATTACTGGAAGAGAATATAGTGCAAACAATCTACAATTCCAATTTACATCTTACCCAGGGCACGGCAAGATCACATAGCAACAGAAATCACTTAGGGAAATAAAACCAACACACATACTCTGACTTACTGCATGTCTGTCTGCAAATATCCAAAAGGAAAAGCTTAAATGCAGTGAGTGAAAGAAATGCCATTTTCACACTTTGATTATCACAAACACTAATTCAATAAATACTTTCGTGTCGTCTAATGATAGCACTTCAAATGTCTTATCTGCTTTGAATGGTGGTATGGAAAATAATAAAGATGCTAAGTTGAAATTCAGCTTTTTTCTAATTTAGGCATTCCTGAAGAACTTCACCAGAAAAGTTCCTTTTCTCCAGATTTATTATCATTAGATTGTGTTCACAAAACAAAACAACAAAAAAACCCACAACAACCTGTTTTATAAAGAAACTAATCAAGGCAGTGGTCACAGATGGAAGAAAAAGGTTACAAGAGTTCTCCATATTTAACAGCCTGCAGGGCACTAAGTCTCTCCAATATACTCTTTCACTCACCCTCAATATCCCAATCCAAAAATGCTTGGTTCTGAAGAAAAATAAAGAAATTTCTTCTGTGTCTCATATGAGGTCTGGTGACTGCAGGAAGAAAAGTGCTCGCAGAGGGCTCATGTTTTGGGGGATATATTTTAAGATTTGAATCTGCATGCTCATCACAATTTAATATGGCCTCTAATAAACATGACTCTCAGATTAAGGGCAGAGCTGAGTGCACAGAGGTGCAACTGCAACAGAACCCAGAGACACCCAAGTATCAGGTTATAAAAGGGAGGAAACCTGGTTGAGTGCTGGCAGCTGATGCACACAAGCCCCTTCACTGCCGCACCAGGGGCCACACCAACCATGCTGCCACAAAGTTTGTGCCCATTACAGGGGCATTATTTAAAGACAATAGTCTTAGACCTGTAGTTCTTCAACAGCAGATATTCAAAATGCTTGTCTCTTACTGAGAAATCCTGTCTCCCCATACCTTCTCTGAAACAGAAGCAAAACCTTTGGTTGGATGCTGAGTTCTCATATCAAAAACATGAAATTTTCCCTCAAGCGAGGTGGCCACCAGCTTGTTCATATTTACATCTTTTCTGTCAAACTCCACACTGCAAACCTGGAAATATATAAAAATACATTCAGCCTTGAAATTTAGCCACTGCTAAAAAAAAGGGGGAAAGTTTTGCTATTTGTAAATATGTATTAATCACTGGTTATTTTTACAATGACAATGTCACCAATTTGGAAATTACAATCACCTGAAAACACAAATCCACTGAAAAATACCCCATGCTATCCAGACCAAAAATTTGAGGGGTACAATTTGCTGAACCTGCATAGGACCTGGGATGAAATGTATTTTTATAGTTTCCTTACCCCATTCTTAATGTTGGTCTCCCATCTTAGTGACATGGTTTTTAAGTCAAACAATTTAATGTCCCCATTGTCATATCCAGCACATACAACACGTTCCTCTTGATTGTAAGCATTGCCTGGACACAGAGAAAGAATTCATCAGCATACACAAACCTTCTTTAGTCTCTGAATTTCAGGCCTCCTAAACCTGCAATTTCAACTTACAGTTACATCAGAAAAATACTACTATTGGGATACTAAGATTTAATGAATCGTCTGGTTTTCAAACCTGAGGGGTAGAGAAAAATACAGCTTCAAACCTGTCAGTCTGTTTCTTTTAAAATATTAACAAAATTCTTATTCCCCTTGCCAAAAACTGCCTAAACCACATAAAGTTGTGCACTTGTAAACCTACATAAATACATTCCTTCTCTTAAAACTTCATCTGCTCTAAACCATGCTCCCCAGACAGCACCACAGCACTGGAGCATAAAGCAATTCAGCAGTTCCTTAGCCAGCCTCTCAAGCATGAGCTATTAGTGCAAACACAGACTTGTGGAGAAGCCCTGGGTGTTACCAAGGCATCACTAGAAAAACGCAGGAGCCTGCAACAAAAACTCTCAGCTGACAGGATCAAGGAAACATATCAGTGTCTGAAAGAAGTTAGCCCAAAGCATGGAGTTCGAGATGAACCCAGCCTTAGCTCAAGCTTCAGGAACTTGAAATAAATTGAAGAAAATATGAAGGCACTTTTTTCTCCCTTCATCAAAGCAGAAGACACAGGTATCAACAGCAATGAGTATTAGAGTTGCACCTTCTTGCCAGGGAATGTGGTGTCCTTACTATCAATTTTGTAATTACAATCCATGCACTTATTAGCATTTTGTAAAACTTACTCTGGAGACAACAATGGAGCTAACCCAGAAACACCAGCTGGTGTACAACACAAGCAGCTTTTTCCCTCCAGAAGAAAAATACAGAGCACAGATAAAGCATCGCTATTGTCTTTAATTAGCTCTTAGCTTCATAGATCTTCTCTTAAATTAATGCTTTAATGTTTGATAATTGGAACTACAGTGCAACAGCGATTGGTTCCCTGTGCGCTGCAACATAGAATCATAGAATCATAGAATAGTTAGAGTTGGAAAGGATCCCAAGATCATCTAGTTCCAACCTCCTTGCCATG
>JANHGB010010290.1:0-65572 GCA_026283785.1 Coracopsis vasa
CTGAGGAAAAGAAAACACTTATCAGAGTTGAATGGTTATTTTTACCACATTCATTTGCGAAAACCCTGGTTAAGTGCATTAGAAATGATTATCTGTCTAATTTCTCAGGGCAGATTGTGTTGTCAACAACTGCTGGGACAAGACCCTGATGTTATCCAACTGCCTTTGCACCCTCTTGAATATACAACTGCATTCAGAGAAAGCCTATCATTACACAGTGCCTTGGCAGACTATTTAAATGACATTTCTCACACGTTACCTCGGCAAAACCTGCTTAATTCTTTAACCTCTTTGCCATTACAGCCAAAGTCCTTATTATCTGATCCTCCCATCCCAGGAGCTCGCAGTTTTTGTGGACGGCTCAGGTAAAACTGGCAAAGCTGCTGTGGTCTGGCAAGCAGGTAATGATTGGACCTCTGAGGTTATAACATTATCTGGGTCCACACAAGTAGTGGAATTAGGGGCCACTCACCATGCCTTTTTCTTGTTCCAACACGAAGCACTTAACGTTGTTGCAGATTCTGCATATGTGGTAGGAATAGTTCAGCGTATACAAACGGCCTTTATCAAGGGAGTTTTGAACAAACAACTTTTTCAGTTGTCATTAAATCTTGCCTATTTGCTTAAACAGCGACAGCATCCTCGCTTTATAACGCATGTTGGTTCACACACCCGTTTAGTGGGCCCTATAACACAGGGCAATGCTGTGGCTGACAAGATGACTTTGACAGTGGTTTTGCCACAGCGGTGTGAGCAGGCTAAATTATCCCACGACATTTTTCATCAAAATGCCCATTTGTTGCTTAAGCAGTTTTCTCTTAGCCTGGAGCAAGCAAAGGACATCGTCCGTGCATGTCCAGACTGTCAGCGTTTAGCTCCTCTACCCTTATTGCAGGGAGTAAACCCTCGGGGACTAAAGGCTAATGAAATCTGGCAAACGGATATTACTCATATCCCTTCATTTGGCCGCCATAAATACTTCATGTTTCGATTGACACCTTTTCAGGATTTTTAGTTGCCACAGCTCATACAGGTGAGAAAGCCAAAGATGTTATTAAGCATCTGCTTCATCGTTTTGCCACCATGGGAGTCCCTGTGCAACTAACAACTGACAGTGCTCCTGCTTATAGTTCTCATCAGCTGGAATTGTTTTTACAAACGTGAGGCGTCGTGCACCTTACTGGTGTTCCTCACTCTCCGAGTGGTCAAGCCATTGTAGAACGTGCACATGGCATCCTGAAAGCTATGCTTGACAAACAAAAAAGGGGGAATACCGCAGGTGTGAGCCCACAGGAGCAATTGGATAAAGATACCTATGTGTTAAATGTCTTAAATTTGTCAGGGTCCCAGAACTATACTGCAAAGGACAGGCATTTTTCGCCAAAGTCGGTTCCAGAAATGTATCCTGAGGTTTTTTATAAGGATCTGCAGACGAAGCAGTGGGAGGGGACTGTCCCTTTGCTTACATGGGGATGGGGGTATGCATGTGTGTCTCTTCCAACAGGACCGTATCAGATTCCAGCAAAGACTGTGAATCCTGCACAGAAAAGTGAGCCACGTGATGAGGACACCTCATCAGAATCTGTAGTGACCTGATGACGATAAGACAATGAAATTGTCTAGTTACTTGTTTATTTTGGTGACTGTTCGTACGTATGCTGAAGGAACTTCTGTGTATTGGGCACATATTCTAGACCTGCCTCTTTTCCCGGCCACTTATGTAATGGGTTCTATAGGGGTGCATTGATGAATTAGACCTACCAACTGGGAAACACTGATCTGTGCAGTTGCACAGCTTAATCAAATGACAGGGCAGAAATAAAAGCTTCTGCTTTAAGGAATGCTGTTTGAGATCTTGTTGCCTTGAAATTGATGTAAGACTGGAATGTTTAGTTTGCATGCTAAACATTGTACTTAGAAACTGACTTATTTAAACATGTTGACTACTTTTACCATGAGTGAAATGCGTGTAGTGTTTCCTCACAAAATACAGTTTATTTTTCAGTGCAGTGCTGATGGGTCTCTGCCTTTCCCCCCACCCAACCCCTCTGCATTTTTTTCTGCTCTGGTAGGTCTAACAGCTTTAGTTTCAAATGCTTTTTGAACATTATGAATACCAAATAGCTTGGTTTGAGGTTTCATATTCCATTTGTTTACTTGGGAGTGATTGAGACGATATCTAAATACAATATATCGGGGCACAAATTAGTACAGAAAGAAGGTTTTATTTGAAAATGCGGAGATATTTGGAGAAAGAAATGGTCTGCCCTCTCGTGGCGGTTTTCTGTTGTACAAAAATGGATTGCTTTGAATTAAACAGGAAAATAAATGCCTTTGCTCTGAATTGCAACGCTGTGGAAAAACAGAGTTAAAAGCAGCTAAGTTGTAGATGGATTTCATGCTGCATTCTGACAAAGAGTTCTCCTTATTCGTGGTTTAAGTGAATGGTTGTTTATTTATAGAAGATGCTTAAAATGTTATGAAGTAGGAATAATATTGAGAACCATGATGGTTATTTTGAAGTATGTTGTTCATATTGTTGAACATAGATGTCACTACAGCTTTGCTATCCTCTGTACCAAATTTAGTCCTAGTCTTTTCAGCAAAACAATTTTTTAAGTTAGTAAAGCTGCAATTGTAATAAATGTGGAATTATAAACCAGACTTATTTCCCTGTCAGTTTGCCAGTTTGGAATTGGGTAGCTTGCCTTGTGGTTTGGTTTCTTCCCCTTCTCCACATGAAGGGAACTATGCCACATGTGTGTACTATGTCGTTATTCAAATAGCTGAGATAAAAGGGCCATTTGCAAAAGACCTGGGACTGCTGTCAGTGGGCAGTAGAAAACATGAGGGAAACAAAAGGTAAGAAGGAGGAAGCATAGAAACAAGTTGCCACTTTGTATCAAACAGATTCCACAGCTCTTGGAGTTTTTTTGTTCTCCACCCAGAGTAGCCGGATGAACTGGTATGGGCTGAAGTCCATGTGCTTGTTTTCTGCATATATCCATATCAGTGTGTCAGAACCAAACATACAGAAATGCTTTTCCACAAACATGTGAAAACATACTGTTGCACCACTGGGCAGAAATGTGATTGTGAAAAGGATTATCCACATGTGGATTTTTCTCTTCAACATTCATGAATTTAACAGACAATTCACATTAGTAGCACTTCTTGTTCTCCTGTATCTTTTCAAATTTTAACATTGATCCATTCCTTTTTATTCCCACACCTTGCTTTTCACTGTGTTACACTTTTTATCTTAAATACCAGTGACTGAAAGAGCATTACCACAGTGGATCCAGCTAGTCAATAGGTAAGTAGAATTGTCCCTGAATTGTATAATTTCCCAAAAAATACCAGGATACTTAGGATTCAAGGGAACAAGAAACCTTGGTAGTTTTGTGCTATGGGAATTGAGCACCAGCCTTGTGTTCACTGTCTGCTGTAGGGGTGGAGTCAGTGTCCAACTGAAGTGAAATATGGGCAGAAAAGAATTTAGTGGTGAAGCCCATCTGCTGTGCCAGTGAGAATTTCTTCTGTGGTCCGTTATCTACTTATTGTTCCAGTGAGTATCCTATCTCCTGGGAATTCTGTCCTTTCCCTAAGAAAAACAAGGAAAAATTCCTAAAAAAGCCTCAATCTGTATAATGGAGCTGTAATTGCATCACTCTTGTTCCTTGAACCGTATTCCATGTTTTCTGCTTTTATGCTGCTTTAACAAACCTGGGTCACATTTCCTTGGCTGAGATACTGTATTTATGGTCACCTCTGGTCATAATGTTTTTTTATAAACCAAACATCTATTGCCCTAATTTCCTAGTAACTGAATTCCTGCTGGTTCACGGATATCTTTCAGATAAATGAGGTGCTTCCAATTTCAAAATGCCAATGTATGAAAATTTTGGAGAGCAACAGTTCTCTGCCCTGTGAATACCAACAATATTTTGAAAATGAAATGGACCCTAAATAGTTCAAGACTGTGCACATTCAAGATGCGTATTGAATTCTAGGACTGTGTTTGGACCTAATGCATTCATATCCATATGAATTGCTTTCAATTTCTGAAGCAAAGCTCAGGTGAAGCTGGTTGTCCTTAATGCGAGGCCATGAACCTGGAATTGTATTTCTATACTCCCCATTGTAGTCAAAGCCAAAAAGGACATTGTTTAAGCATTATCTGCTAGTTCAGATCTTTGAAAGGCATTTTTGATAAGAGATAATACATACATCTGAATAAACAAGCCCTTAAACCAAGGGTGCACAATGCCCTTCAACAATACTGCTAGATGCCACCTGCCCAGTGGGCTGCATTTCAAGCTGTCTTCCCCTAATGTATTAGATTAACATTTATGAACCTGAATCTCATTAATTTTTTTTGTCATTATTCTGCTGCCTCTGTGCAGTTTCTCTTCAATTACATTGTAATACATCCCCTTTTAATGCCTGCAGATTTCATTTGCACATGAATTCCCCTCACTTTTATATAATTGAGAACTGAAAGGCGATCTCTAATGGGCTGTAATTCTTTTTGTTATTTCTCTTTTTTTTCATATGGATTTCCAACAAAAGATCAATTCCTGGAATAATTTTAAATACATAATTAACATAAAAATTATTAATAACACAAAAATCATATTGAAATGTATTACAAAAGTAAGATGTGAGATACAATTTTCTTAAAAAATAAAACCAGATAATTTTGTGGCATACACCACAATGCTTCTGTAAGCACTTTGGTAAGCAACAACTCATAGGAATTGTCTGATGGACTTCAATTACCAATGCATAAAAACCTGTTTTCACAGAGGACAGTAAAGTATGAATTACTCCATATTTCTGCCCATTCTAAGGAGAAACAAAGCCAATGAAAAAACTCCACCCTTCTTTTAAGAAGCATACATTTTTATTTTCATAATTATTAAATCTATAAAGCTAACCTGAAATGGCATTTTTAGGGGATAAAGTACCTAAAGGTGGTAGGCATTCTTTTTTATTAATTCACTTCATGGAAACCTGTGACACTTTATGGACAAGATGGACATTTTCTTTAAACTGGAATTCTTCATTCATGTCCCCTTTTACCATACCTCCAACTCTAATTTCAGTTTAAAATACAGACTTACTACCTAGTTATGCATGGAAAAAAAAATAATAAAAAAAAATAGTCCTAATAAAACTGTTGGGCCCACCTTGGAGACCTGCCATTAAAAATGACAGAACCAACCTAGGCATATTTTTAAAATATCCAATTTTCCTGATTTAAAATTCATGCAAAAACGCAGTTCTGCTAAGAGAACCCATGTATTCCCAGCAAGAGAATCCAGCTCCAATATGGTATGTCATTGTCACTGCAGAGAGCTACATAAAGGGTGAGAGTAACTGCAATATGGCATAAGTACCATAAAATATTAAGTACAATCCAGCTACATGTTATTCTAATAATTCCTGTCTCAAAATATAGAATTTCCAGTACTGACTCACTATTAATAGTGAAAGTCATTTGAGACTGTAAAAGGTGTCAACATTAATGAGTCTGTCTAGATTGGAATATGTTGCACTTAGCATTTGACTTGAAAAGACATCATATCACAAAACCCCCTTTTATGCCATTTAACAAGCCACATTTTTCATTTTATTCTCCTAAAAGGCTCGGCTCTGGTAAGAAATTCAGTAAATACAAGGACTTTCCACTGTGCCATTTTGTCTCATTACGACAGGCAAAATGATTGCATTTAGATCAAAATCCAGTCAATTTGTTCTGGAAATTAAATTCAAATCAATTTGAAACTATTCATATTTTATAGTTGCTGATGGTGCAACTATACAATATGAATGCAAATTCAAGTACGAGACAAGTGATAGCACTGTACAAATTTAGAATGAGCTTGAAGCAGGAGAAGTTCCTTCGTGGTGAAGAGCTTGGGTGAAAGACCAGGTAGACAGAGTTCAGAACTTAGAAAAATATTAGCAGTACAAGCAGTAGTGTCAGTGTTAGTCCATGGCATTTTATCTCTTATCTCTACAGTGTCAAGAGCATTTCAAAGATGAAATGTTGGTCCTTTCAGCCTGAATTTGCCTATGCATCTTACTATTGAATATAGTATTTTAAATAACAAACTAGTTCAGCCTTTCAAAGCAGCTTCCTATGTTACATTATGTGAAGAATGAGCTTTCCTGAGTCTGTGATGTTTATACTTCTTTGCATTCTTTAATTTTTATTTAGAAGCAAATGCCCCTTGAGCCCTGAATGTTGGGTATTTGCTTAGGTTAGCGGCAGAACTATCTGTAATTAGACCATAAGAACTATTAATAACATTATTTATGTGTGGTGGTAGTTTAAAGACTAGAGAACCTGTAACCTGAAGTTAGCATGGCACAATTACTCTACATTTCAGAGGGAGAGAAAGGTAATACATTATTAATAAAAGGAGTTCTTTGCCACTGGAACTTGGTGAAGAATTGAAGCTCCAACCTAGGCATGACTGACCAGTGTAAGGTAATCTCCCTGTACCCTGCTTTGCTATATTCTCCATGCTGTGCAGTCATGAAGATGTTGCTGCCAACACAGACAAGTTTTTATCCAAAATATTAAATCCTACATTTTCCTTATGTCTTCTCTTCCTGCCCTTTTCTCTCAGCTAAAATAAGGTATTTTTATGACAGCATAGTACATTTGAAATTATTCAAAAAATATAATTTATTTAAGGATTAATTTTTTTTCTTCTCTGGTTTATGAGCTTTTAAGTTATAACCACTGTATGAGGAAAAACATGGTTTCCGTTCAGTTTTTACTGAGTATGTGTCTTTGTTTACCTTTCCAGGACTGTTATGCATAGTAGGCAAAATATTCATAGAACTAAAAATAACCAACATGCAAACCTGAATGGAAACAGATATGGATTGAGGGACAAATCCAGCTCTACTCATTTTATATGCAAATAACCAAACCTATGCAATACAGAAGAAAAAATAATGCAAGCTAATGTCTTATTTAGGGCAGCTAAACCATAGCAGCAATATAAAACAATAAGGCAGGGAATCATTTGCTTTAGTATTGCCTCATTTTTCCCACTAAAGATCGAAGCACTCAGGGCCTCCTCTGAAATGTGTAAGAATACATTGAGTCTAATTTCCTTGGCCAAGAATTATAGAAGTTGAAAAGCTGTGAAAAAATGAAAAAGAAATATCTCTGGGAGGTGTTTTCTCTCAAAGTGAACATAAAAATTAATTAATAAAATATGATTTTATACTGGTGTTATTAATTTAATCTACCTGCACTTTCTTTGCAGCAGCCAAACTATGTATGGTAGCTTTCCCTTTCTTAGACATAGCAGTAAAATCCAGATATAACAGGTAGTCTTCCCCAAAATTCAGAGTCTTTATGGTAAGAAAACCAGCTGTTTTTAGTCTCTAGGCTTCAGAACTTCTAGAAATTTTATATTTCTACTTCAGATAGTAGATTGTATTATCTCACATCTGATCTAACTCACACAAAGGTGAGCACAGGCCCTTCCACTGGCTTATGTGGCTTCATTCACACGATTCCACACAACCTCACTGTTTTATGTATATTTTTAACTTCTCCTTATGCTGTGTTTTCAAGCAGACAGGAATTGGAGACCCCTGGCAGCCATCTTTTTACCAGTTTCTATCTCTGTTTGTGATGGGGGAAAGTCAAAAGTGTGCAAGTTTTAAAGAAGTGAGTTGTGAGGTTTCATGATCACACATCTATTTTCAGGGTAAATTTTTTTGTTTCTACTTGCCCTGCTAAGAAAGGTGATGTGATCCCACTTCTTCCAACATGTGGCAAGTTTCTCTTCTGAAAATGAGAACTGGATTTGTAAGAAGAAAAAATTACTTGCTACATTTTTGAGTAAATTCCAGCAATCCTGACTGCTGCCTTCACTGTGAATTTATGCAGCAGAAATCCCCTGGTGCAGAAAGGAGACCAAAGCTGCGCTGCCGGCAGAACTTGCAGTTTTCCACAGAAGTATCATTGCAAAATGAATGGTAGCTGTGGAACTGCAAAACAAACCCACATCCTCTTTTCAGCTCAACCTCAGCGATCGTGTTTGTTTCTCTGCTAACCACTAGTACTGGGGAAGAAAGAAATGAAAATGAAACACAGCAAGAAAAAGTAGGTGATAGGAAAGATGGTGGGTATCAAAGAATAGGTATTTTACACCGTACCTAACTACCTACCTACATAAGCTGTGGCAGGACTTTAACCTAAGTATACAACTCAAGACAGTGTACTGGGGCTTTCAGACTACTTAATATCCTTTATTTCCTACATGAATTAGTTCTTTAATGTAGTTTGATACCAGAAAGTATATTTTGCATAGACTATGTGATGGTGTATAGAAGGCATGAACAGAGAATGAAAGATTCCTAGAGATTCAGAGCAGCTCAAAACCAAAAGAATCAAAACAATCTAATTAATATCAAATGAAAGGGGTTTTTTTTGATTTTTCTGTTTTGTTTTTAAGAAAAATCTTACTGCTGTCTGCTGTATTTAGAATTATTTCCATAGTGAAGATTCTTCCTGGCCCAATATGGTTTAAAATATTTTTTATTTCAGTACTCTACAACAGCTCCTTCCTTCATCAAAATATATGGAATAAACCCTCCAACAGCAATGAACGAGATCAGTGTGTGCAAACATGACAATTGCACTAGAATCCTACTGCATCTTGCTTGTTTGAAAAAATAACACCATGACTAAATTCTAACCTACATGCTTACTTGCGTGAAACTGCTCCTCTGATGTTTACTTTTCTGCTTACCTGTATTTCATTGAAAAATTGTAATAACTCATTTCATGAGTGCCTGGGGACAGTATCACTGATATACTTGGAAAAGCAAAGAAAAGGAATTATTAATTGAAAATGTACAAAGGAATATTTACTCAGGGTTTGGGATTGGGTTTTTTTCCCAAATGCCTACACAATTAATAAATGAAACGTCTCAATAAAAATTCAAATTAAATAGACACAAAGAAAATTGGATAGATTCATATTGAAGACAGCTGCATTATGAAACAGAAATTTGCTCTGAATGCCAGGGACATTTGTCATAAAGCAGCTGCCTACTAAATATTATCATACTATGTTATCTACCATATTTCTACTTCTCTTGTTTTGAGTTGGTATAAAATACACTTAAAGGAGGATTTTTTAATTTTTTTTTTTTACATATTACAAATGAGATGATGAATGAATGAGTAAATGTATCCAAGTCCCCTGAAATTTATTTTTGAGGTCATACTTCTACAGAAAAATCAATAACAAACCAGAAAACCCAAAACATTCTGCTTAATGTGAAAACACTTTGACAGATAAAGCAAGCAATGGCAAAATTATCAATGGCAAACTTCTTTACTAAAAAGGAAGCTCAAATGTCTTAGCATATTCCATCCCGTTTCTTGACTATTTCTCCATCGTTATTAGAAAGTATCATGTGCCTATTGTACTTAAGAAAAAGCTGGCAAAGGCAATTTAGATCTGGTTTGTACAATCAGTTTAATAAAATATTAATTGTACTGACTTGCAATGGGAGTCATTTACAAATTCATAATCTCTTGGGTATTTTCTCAGAAAAATTGGAACCATCTCTTCTGATTTCCATTCTGTTGCTTCTTTACCAATTCCTTGTAAACTTCTGACCTTAGAAACCTGGGAAAAGAGTCCTTTGCCATGAGACTATAGACTAACCTCTGAGCATCATCAAAGCAGCTGAGAGTGGGTTCGGCGATGTTCTGAGAGATGTGGTTTTTAGTTTGGAAGTCAATATTAATCTGTAGGAAGAAAGGAAGCATAAAGCCAATGTCAGTTTGGTTGGAAAGCTGAGGTCTGTTCCTGTACAGGACACAGTCTGCATCTGAATTTCCCCCCAAATATCCTGGCTGATGCAAATAAGCTGGAAGGTTATCCCTTAATTTTCTAGCATACTGAATTCTTAATTTTATTTGGCTCTCACAGAGATGTCATCACTGCAAAAAAGAAGGGGAAAAACTTGCTTCTGATTATCTCATTTTTTGCCAGTGCAAATCCTTTGAAGTACTGATTACCAATGGGTAAATTAGTGATGAAGGTACTCAGCATCAGTTTAGGTTTTGCCCTTATGAATTTTATAAGTATTTTTTGGTTTTTATAATAATAAAATAGCTTTCAATCATATGTAAGACATGGAGACACTAAAAGCACACTCACTGTCAGAGGCAAAAACACAAATGTAAAAATTTGTTAGGGAGTAGAATGTGAACAGTAATTAAGTAGTAATTTCTTCCTTCATTGTAAGCATTTTTTAAGTAATGATAAAATTAAATGCTGTGATGGAAATTTTTTGCAAGTTTGAATTTTAATTTTTATCATGTCAAAATATTAGTTAGTATTGTATCCACAGACTCAGACCAGGCCATGGTTTCCCCAGCGTTTGACCTGTGGAAACAACATCTATCCTTGAAAATAGCAATGGGATCTTTTGCCTGTGCAGTCTGTGGCAGCTAGTCCATTATTTGGCTATCTCCTTGAGGGAGCAGAGCAAGTAATTCCTGTTACCCTATGCACTGAATAACAGAAAGTCATCAAAAAGTGAGACACGGGTTTTTTTTATCATGTACAAAAGAACAAATACAATCACTAATATTTGAATATACTGGTACCTAAAATGTGGAGGAAATGGTGATTATTGCATTATTAAAATGGCTAGAGAAAACAAATTATATCAAATATATATTTCATTAAATTTTCAGGTGGAATTTTCAGAAGGTGAGATAAACCCATGCCCTCTGTGAAAAATATGTATATCATAAAAGGGCTTATTTTGCCTTACAGAGTCCCATGCAGTGTTTCCTACCTGGTAAATAATTGACATGAAAATGCAAAACAGCCACATTGAATTGTATTTTCTGTTATTCCTCAAAGTTTGCATCTGAACTTTCCAATTGATTCCCATCCTCAGTACCCAAAGTACACACAGAAAGCTATTTACCTCCTTTGGAGCATCAGCTTGTATAAAGTCAGAATAAATCTTTTGGGCTTTTGAGGCGATCTTAGCCGGGGACTTGGTTTTCTTGAAGTCCTCACAGGCCAGCCAGAACTCCACATTCTCCTCACTGAACTCTGACTTTAAAAATGTCCTAAAAGCTGCTAAGCCATCTGGAGAAAAAATGCATGAGATGACGGGTAGAGGAAAATTGAAAGACGAATGCAGATCATGTACATGTAGATACACGTATGTGTATACATATATGCGCATTTTATATGGTGTAACTTATGTGTCTGATATTGTTTGGCTTGTCAGCCAGCAGTTAAGGGGCTGTTGTGGGAGAAATAAATAGGAGATGAAACTATAGCAATGATAAAGTGACTAAGAGTTCTTTCAGAGAGTTACTAACTGAGGAAAGCTCCCTGCTACTGTCTGGTCTCTAGCACTGATACACTAGTTAAAAGGGGATCCTAGAGATCTTGGCCTTCAAGAGGGTTTTTAGTGACTAGAAAATTAAGGATTTGAGGCTCACTGCTGCTCTATGAAGCAATGAGAAATCTAAGTTGTATTGCAGTACTGTGCTCCTCTCAGAGCTGAGATTACCCTGTTTAAATAGCCCTTCCATCTTCTTTCAAGTAATGATAGAGTCTTGGAGAAAGACATGGACTCTTTGTTATTTCTTTGTTCAGCATTTTTTACACTTTTAAGAGAAAAAAAATGAAACAAAGAAAAGTTTGTTCAGACGAAATTGATTTAAACTTAATCCAAGTTGCAACCTTTTAGAAAAGAAAGCTGACAGTACTCAAATTAAGTTCTGTTAGTCAAGTTAATGCTATTAAGATACAGTGTGGAGGCACCCCAGGGTCCAAGCCACAAAGTTACTGTAGAAAATTGGACAGGGGCAAGGAAATTTTAAAGTTACATGTGGTTTGAGGTTTCAGGTCAGTAGGAATGAGATCTATTAGAGAAGTGACTTTGGATAAATTAGAAATGATCATTTTTTGTTTGACTGAAAGCCAATACACAGCACATATATTTTGTTGTAACAGAAATACCTAAGAAAAGGTTTGTGTGTTTGGTTTTGTGGGGTTTGGGGGTGTTTTTTTAATGAAAAAAAGGAGAAAGAGAACTATTGCATGGAGAGTTTAACATGGTGTCTTAAACCAAAACGCTTTCAGAGGCTTTTGCCTTCTTAAATGTCCCTTAAGCACTGACCAGAGGTATATTATGCTTGCAGCTTGGAGAAACATGCCCCCTCTGCCTTTCAGCATGGCAGGTTGCATGCCGCTAGTGTTGGTGTAGTTCAAAGTACGTGGAGAGTCCAGCTGGAAAGCAGTGTGAAAACCTTATGGCAACGTTTGTGAACTGGGTTGATGCATGTTTTAAAAAAGTGTATTTTTCACTGCTTACCTTTATTAGCTAGTATTGTATCCACAGACTCAGACCAGGCCATGGTTTCCCCAGCGTTTGACCTGTGGAAACAACATCTATCCTTGAAAATAGCAATGGGATCTTTTGCCTGTGCAGTCTGTGGCAGCTAGTCCATTATTTGGCTATCTCCTTGAGGGAGCAGAGCAAGTAATTCCTGTTACCCTATGCACTGAGTAACAGAAAGTCATCAAAAAGTGAGACACGGGTTTTTTTTAGAGTGTAGAGAGCCATGCGGACTCATTTGACACTGGCAACTTGGTTGTTCATCCAGGAGGTAGTAGTAATGCTTACAATTAAAATAAACCTGAAAACAAAACACCAGGAATAAATCTCGTTGGTCATCTAGCTCATATTTTTCATGTGTTTTAAAATAAGACACCTACTTCTTCAATAAACCTTGGTTCAGTGGTTTGTAACTGCATTGTTTTAATAGGGTTTTTTTTTAAAGAAAATTTTTCTCACAAATGTCCTCAGCCAAGATTTTTGAGCTAGAAATTTCAAGTGTTAATCAGTTCTTCTTGTAACCTCTCGTGACAGGTAATAAAAGATGAACAATTTCAATGAGCTGATACCCCATTATCTACTTGGAACAGACTTAGTAGGTTTTATTTTATTTTAGTAAAATTAATGCAGGTGTTCTGCTTAGTGGATAAGTGAATGGTTGTGCATATTCTCTACCTAGACTTTAGTAAAGCCTTTGACACCATTTCCTACAGCATTCTCCTAGAGAAACTGGCTGCTCACGGCTTGGACGTGTGTACTCTTTGCTGGGTAAAAAACTGGCTGTATGTCCATGTCCAAAATGTGGTGGTGAATGGAGCTCAGTCCAGTTGACAGCCAGTGACAAGTGGTGTTCCCCAGGGCTCAGTACTGGGGCCAGTTCTGTTTAATATATTTCTCAATGTTTTGAATGAGAGGATTGAGTGCACCCTCAGTAAGTTTGCAGATGACACCAAGTTGGGGGTGAGTGTGATCTGCTTGAGTCAGAGGCTCTACAGAACAATCTGGACAGGTTGGATCAATGGACCAAGGCCAACTGTATGAGGTTGTACAAGGAAAAGTGCTGGGTCCTGCACTTGGGTCACAACAACCCCATGCAACACTATAGGCTTAGGGAAGAGTGCCTGGAAAAGGACCTGTGGGTGCTGGTTGACAGCTGCTGAACATGAGCTGGCTTGTGCCCAGGTAGCTGAGAAGGCCAAGGGCATCTTGCCTTTTATTAGAAATAGTGTGGCCAGCAGGAGTACAGAGTGATGATCCTCCTGTACTCAACACTGGTGAGGCTGCACCTCAAATCCTGTGTTCAGTTTTTATCTGTCTTCTAAGGTAAGAAAGAAAAAAACAAGCACCACCACACACCACATTTTGACCTTAGTAATATTATGGAGTTATTCCTCATCCACACCTTTTGTGGATCTGTAAAGAAGTTTCAGGCCAACTATTTGATGAACTTCACATGGGACAAAAAACAGTGAATCTGGTCAATAGTGCTTCAGAAAACTGAAATAAGATGGGAACAGATAAAAAAAGGTGTGGTACTGTGATGATCGGGAGAACTGAACTGTCTTACAGGAGAAGAATAAATGACTTGAGCTTGCCTGTAAAATGAAAGCAAAGAGGAGCTATGATCACTCTCTATCAATGCAGAGAGGTAACCCAGAGAGAAAAAAGAATTATTTTAGCTTAAGGATCATATTGGCAAAAGAAAAAAAAATGTATATAAACAGCCAGTGAATAAATTTAGACTGAAAATGAAGAAGGCTTCAGAAAAAGTGTTTTTAAGTCTCCCAGTAGAATTTTTGGCCTCTCTACTCCTCTGTACTTCAAAGATGGAGCTTCACATATTTATGAAATAGATTATTTTAAATTGTTGCCTTTGATAATAAGAAACTAGAAATGATTACCCAAGGTACCCCTTCTGCTAAAAAAGATTCCTGGCAGCAAAATACAAATCCTTTCTGCAATTTCTTACCTTTGTATCCATCTCCTTCTGACAGTTATAAGAGAAGGAGAAAAATACGAACTATCATCCTGATTCTTTGCAGTGCTTCTTATTTTCCATAATCAGTTATTTTCTCTTATTTCCACTGAGTATGAACTGCAGGCTGTAACACTGCCATTCAGGATCAAAAGCTTTCCATGCATTGCACTATTAAGATTAATTTCAACATCTCAAAGGTGGAGAGAAAACCCTCAACAGCTGCATGTACATTGAATCCTTTGTGACTGATTCAGTCCTAGGTTTGAGATTTGGTAAAGAGGAAAAGCATGATATAAAATCCAAACAATATTTATTTGTAGAGTTTCTGGCCTCATAGATGGTAAATAGCTACAACTTGAATTTTCTTACAGTGAGATTGTCTCTTTCTCAATTAATGCTGATATAGTAATTTTTTTCCCCTAATGTTATGTTTTGTAATTGCTGGTCTACCTTTCTCATGTAGCAATCAGGAGATTCTTCTGCAAATCCATGCAGGCATTTACATGTATTACTATGTCTTGTTATTTGAAAAAAGACAAAAAGGGACTTTGCTTTTCAGTGCCCTAGGTTCTCACAGAAAAGTGGCAAAGACTTAGGAGCAGTTCAAAATAGGTGTTGAATTTCAGCCAAGAGACAAAATTCTAGATAAAGATGTGATGCAAGTTTCCTCCAGATTCCTTGGTGCAATGCCAGTAAAGTCAGTGCAGTTATAAGCACAGAGATGACACAGTTATGAGCAACACAACATTCTTGGATGATTCCATTCATTTCTTAATGCTTACCCTATGTCTAGTCCCAATGATTATACTATTCACTTACCTTAGAACTATGATCATAAATTGACTTATTTTAAATTTTTGAAGAGATAATAACACTGCTGTTATAAAAGAGTCCTATTCACTTCTGTGACACTATTTATGAGAGGAAGGGCTGCAGAATCTGTCCCTACTTTATTTATAATCAGGTGGTTATATACTTAAAAAAAAAAACAATAAAAAACCAGTTCCAAACACTATAACAGATGCTTTTTTTTTAATATTTCTAATTACCTGATATCAAATGACACAGACATAAGCATCTCTTGAAGATTTCCAGTGCTGACAGATACTTTTAAGTCAGTTCTAGCAGTCACAGAAAGGTGCTAAAACCTACGAGTGTTCTGATCAGCACACAGAATAACTAGATGATGCAACCTGATTGCTCATGCAATTTATGGGGTATTGATCACAATTCACAAAACCACAAAGAAGCTATGAGGGATTTTCACCATTGTTTAACACGATGTTCAGTGACTATTTAGTGTACGTAAGCTGATTGTATTACAGGAACATAGCAGGTAATAAGGTTGTTATTATCTTAGTACAAATGCCACAAGTCCAGTCACCAAAGTCAGGCATCTCTTCCCATAAAAAGTAGTTGGTAGCATTGTCATATACTTCTTATACTAGAAACTTATTAGAGTTTCTTTCCAGAAATTATTATTTTACTGAAATTTCATAAGGAGCAAAAGTCATCTTAGTATTAAAACAAATGCATCAGCTGCTTGTGCAAATGTATTGGCTGTTCGTAATGAACAGTATCCAACAAACAAAAAGAAATACGGATATGTACTAGAGATGGGCTGGAAATTGTGTGCAGAATTGTTTGTAAAGATTTTGGAAATCTGGATCCAGCTGACAGTGCTGATGTCCGCATCCTCAGTTAAATAATAACTCAGACTGGACTTGCAAGGTAGCTTAGACCCTTATCTGCTCAGCTGATTTCAGTGTATTTTAAAAACTTTATCCATGAGGCCTCTGACTTATCATTTCTGAAACTCTGAGAACTGCGCTATAGATTCCTGTTTTGAGCCTCCTGTCTTCGACAGGCCACAGGAGAGTTAGAACTGTAGGAAAGGGAATGTGGATCTGTTGATTGAATGTTTCCTCCTTTGCCAATATTACGTGCTAAAGACTACTGATCTGTTAAATATTTAAATCTCCTCAACTTTTAAGCTTACTGCTTGGCTTTCTACTGATAGTCATCTTTTATTCTTTAGCTATTTTTAGGCACTAGTTTCACTGAGTTACCTTCCTGTACGAAAAGCTATTGGCTGTTTAGAGAAATAAGGTGTGATGGTTTTGTTGCTCTGATCCACATTGGAGATAGATATTAATGTCAATAGACAGTATAAAATGCTTTATGTTCAAACTCTTGGTGTATTAATCTAAGAAATCACTTTCATTTATATATGTTCCTAAAACGGTTGCCTCGTACTCACCTGATTGCAATGAGAAAAAAGGTCACACTCTCCAATAGCTGTTCTGGTGTGCTAGTGTTTCCCCTGGGTCACGTTCAGTATGTTACTGCCCTTCAGCACTTGGCCTCTGTTCAATCCATTCCACACCCAGGTTTGCTTGGATAATGTTGTTTTGTATAGCGTAAGCTCAGCAGAAAAATAAAGTTAACGTTCTGCTGGTCCAGGCAATTCAAGCACACAGAGATTTGGCTGCATTTCTTATGCTGGGAGAAGCCAAGATGATTTGAGCACTGCTGGCATCCTAAGTAACATGGAAACGCCTGTCATTCGGGATGCAAATACATTTTAATCACAGCACTATTTTTTCTTCCATATGAATAACTTGGTGTGTCTGCAGTATGCCACAGAGTTGTTTTGCGTAAGAAAATGAGCTGTTACTTTCCACCCAAGCAAAGCATGCCCTTCAGGTAAAATGTTTTGATTTCAAGAACAATCTGTCAAAATGTTTTACAGCATTCTGGGCCCCTCATATATGGGATTTCCAAGTGCTATACAAACACTATACAAACAGAAATCTACATCAGAGAAGAAATGGAAACATTTCTCAAGAAAATGTACAACCTTAAAGATTCTCATTTAGTAATAACTAGCAGATTATTTGGCACAGTTTATGGATGAATACACTGGTTTTTACATAGCATCACACTTCACAAAACTTCATACAAGAAGCCAATATAGCACAAACATATAGGATCATATTACAACCTTATGATGAGACAAGTATAAATTACACGAATGCAAGAATATGTGAAAGGTAGACACTATGCCTCAGAAAGCTCATACGGAGTATCATTAACTGCAGAAATCTAAAACAAGTCTGGAAAGCTGGGAAAAAATGGGAGCCCCTAAAATACAAGCAAATTGCCTGGTGAAGGAACAACAGTTCAGGGCTGTCTTTACGTTAGGCTTCAGCTTGATCTTCTGTCCTGTTTGAAAACTCTAAATTGACTTCCATGGAATTCTCTTTCATGCTAGTTAATTTTAGTTACATTTCATAGAGAAGGCAATGATAGAGGCTAGATTGTAAATCTTGGTGTCTAGATAACCTGCTGTAAGATTTGTGAGGAAGTTAGGTGAACAGATGCTATTTAGGAAAGGAGAGAGAAAAGCTTTAGTATAAAACCAGAAGGAGCTTTCGAGTCCAGCCTAAATTGAAGATGACAACAAGACACTAGCAAGAAAAAAGTAGGAATGGAAGCAACCTGGATGGTGTATAGAGGAAATACATGTTTATCTTTGGTATAGAGCCACACAGGCATTTGATTGAGGCATTTGACTAAAATGCAAACTACAGAGCGGGATCCAGGACAAGCACCTAAGCCAGGCATAAGTTCATGAGCATATGAATCACTGAGGAGAGGATGATGATTTTATGCATTTTTTTTTTCTCAGTTGAGGTCTTTTGGCAGTATGCGTGGAAAAGAGAGGGAACTGCATTCAAAGCAGTACTTAATCAAGGCAGGCTGAGCAGCTGGGGAAAAAAGGAGAGAAAAATGATCTGACTTTCGTAAGCTGTAGCATGTAAAGGCGTCTAAGAGCCATATTACTGACTGCCAACTTTAATGGACGATGGAAACCTATCTGTTTCTTTTAGATTCCTTATCTTAGATTGGATTCCTCTTGTTTCTTGTCAAATCAAAAATTAATCAAGTTTTCTTTTGCACAATATTAAATCCCAAAAGCCAAAGAAGATAATGTGTCTGTGAATTTCCATCTCCCTTAAGTTAAACAAGAAGAGCAGATAATAATTCAGCTGATTTAAAGCATCTAATAAGATTTAAGTATTGAAGCAGGAGACAAACCTTTGTGCTATACAAGTCAGCAGATTATTTCCCTTATACTTTGGGTATGGTGACTTCATGTATATAAGGAGTAAAGTGAAGTGTGTATGTACAGTGAGTTAGTATGTTGGTAAGAGGAATATTTTGAGAGCTGAGTTTTTTGAGCAGTCTTACTGGATGCTGAATGGCACATACAAACCTAAAAAGCTGCTACAGAAAATAATCCCCAATAAAAATTCTTGATGATTGGCTTTGTGTATGTGTTATTTGTACTAGGTCAGCTAAATAAGAAGATTTACATAATTATGGCATCGATTCTGCCAAAACTACAGAAGCCCAACTATGCTCTCTGGAACTACTCTAAGGTTCATACTATAAATCCACCTGTGCAGGGATAGCCCTTAGTCTGATCAATACCATCTAACTTAACCTTGGGACAGTATCACAGACAGTATCACAAGACCTATGCTTAGTTCATCGTCCAGAACTACAGCAGAGAACTAAGTAGCAGAGCTTCATTTTTTCTCACTAAAAGGAGCCTCTTCTAGAAAAAAAACTTTGCCAGCTAAATATGTCATTTTAGTTTATCTTTGTGCCCTTTGCTTTCCTTTCTCTGAATTTATCTTGACTTTCTTTTTACAGCAGTTCCCATGGTATTAGTATACTGTAGATTCAGCTACGGTTCATAATTATCTTTGAAAAACATACATATATAAATAGCTACCAGGAATATCTTATTTGTTTTCATTATAAAACTCCTAAGAGGGACCAGCACTGTCAGTACCACAAGCCTGATATTTTTGAGGAAGGCCTCCCTGGAGATAAAGAAAACTTTCCATGTGTCAGTGAAACAAAACAAAGGGTGCCTGCTGACCTAAATTTGTCATTACAGACCCTTTTGAATAACAGCTGGTTTTTTGATAATAATAAAAATTCTTAATAAAGGTACTATTTTTGTCATTTTTTTGGGTTTTATAATATTATTAAATATGCTTCTTTTTTTTTTTTTTTTTTTTTTTTTTTTTAATTATTTGATCATTGGCAAGAGTAAAGGTGCAGATTCTCAGCTGGTATGAAGAAACATAATCACACCAGGGGAGAATCTAGCTGCAGATATCTTCAAACCTGTTCTCTTTCTCTAACAAAATTAGTAATATAGAACATAGGAACATGCATATTTTAAATATCTGCGAAATCTGGCATTCAGACATACTAGTCTAGTTGATTCTATGATTAGAGATTCCCTAATCTGAAACAGGATCATTTGTGGCAGAATTGATTCATGACTCAGGGGCAGACAATCAAAGAGCAAGGATAAATAATCTATCCAGAAGAACATACTGACTTCAAGCCATGAAATTGTGTTAGGAAGTTGCTTTTCACTGTATTCACTCATTCATGTGACACGTATGACACTGACAACAGGAGTGCAGATAGTTAGTAAAAAATGGTGCTGAGAAGCTCCAAAGCTGCATTTGATATTAATACAGAGACTGAAACACATTATCAACGTTATTAAAAACATTTGATTTTTTCCTGAATCACTGTGCAGAGGTTCTGACTGCTTACACAGTTAGAAATAGCATGTGCTAGTTTTGGGATCAGGGAAGGATAATGGAATAAACCAGCAAGGACCATACTCCTCACAGCTGCAAAAGTGTTTCCTGTCTCTTCCCAAGGGTAAAGCTGAGAGCTTGGAGATGGCTCTCAGGACACTGCAGCTCAGCAGTGTTTCCTGGTGAGTTCAGGTCTATGTGCACAGTAACACTTTGGATTGAAATGGCAACAATTACAGCTGGTATTGAATTGGAAGGGAAGTCTTCAGGTTTTACTCATCAGTGTGCTGGTGATAAACTGAATCCTGACAACTTTTTAAGTAGATCACTTAGGATTTATTGAAACTTAGTAAAGCAGACAGGGAAAGCCTCAGATCAAGCAGTCCATATATACCCTGAATTAGTAATGAACATAACTTTTCATCCTCAGGAACTGCACCTCTTCACTTTGACCACTTACTAAGAGGGAACAAAAGGGAGAAATCTTAAACTCCATGAAAAGCGACTGAATATACAAGTCATAGTTACAACTAAATCCTGCAGCCACTTGTTAAACTGAACCAATGTTTAAAATTTTAGAAGCTTTCCCATGCTTCAAGGTATGTCTGCATCAATTCTGAAAGAAGACTGTGTATACTGACTGTGAAAATGACGTATCTGACTCCAGTTTACTACTGAAGTTAAAGGGAGATTTCTCCTTCCTCCTCTATAATCATGGAGAGTACAGTAATGACCAGTAGAACTGAAGGTTATTCTACCTGAGTCCAAGAGCTGTTAATTTTCAGATTCCTTTTCAAAATAAAAGTCAGAAAAAGTTTAGAACAAAGCTTAGTAGCAAAGTTGGTAACCATAAATATTTACAAATAAAAGTAGAAGTATTATATATACATATATACATCCATGTGACCTGATATTTAATGACACACATTGTGTTAAAATAGCATTCTTGGGTCTCTGTTGCTACTCATTTGGTTGCAGAAAACTAGAATACATGTATTTGATGGCTAAACTAATATATACAGCATAACTTAAATAAAGAGAAGAGACACATGTCATAAGAAAACAGTACAAAATGTACCCAAAAATTAAATAGATATTCTTATGTTCCTCTTAAAATATGCAATAGCTAAATTTTAATTATGCAGTGGCTGTAGAAAAAATCCTTGTAACTTTACATTATACCTAATAAAGTTCCTATGTGTTTTGCAGTATGAGAAAATACCACAAATACTCTGTGCTTAGTGTAGGAAATATTGCAGAAACATAAATCATAAATATGTGCAAAGGCTAGGTATATAGATTCTAACTGTGATGAGACTCTGTCCTAAATAATACAGGCCAACGATACACAGTGGATTTTATCAACTGGCATCTTATACAACATTTTTATGCAGGAAATTCAAGCTTTTCTTCTAAATATGATTACAGCTCTTACTTGGGTTAAAAAAAAATACTGCATGAAAGCTTTACATGATATGTCTTGACAATATGTTGCCTACTTCTCTATAATAAAAGAGATTAATCAGTGGCTACAGAACTCTGACCTGGTGTAAGTACATGTAACTTTGCTTTCCACTCATTTACACCTGCTAAGGATTTGGACTGTAAAATACATATGAGTTGCAGCAGTAGCTAAAATTTATGAGGGTTCAGTTTCCCTATTACCAAACAGTAAAGTCTGGTCGTACACCTTTAAAATCATTGACAGTGAAAGACCGTGACCGTCTCCTAAGGGTAGGACGACTGGGATTTCTCCCCTTAACCAAATTTAAATAAGGATCAGATCTCAGGAAGCGTGGGTAGCTGTCTTGCTCCATCAGCCTGTAGACCGTGTTTTGTGCTCTATCAAAGGTGGTGATGATGGGCTGTCCAATATTCTGACTTGTAAATTCTTTGGTTTGAAAGTCCAAGTTCACCTGGAGAATGAGGAAAAGTGGGTTTCTTTAATGTACATTCATGCATTTCCTGTGTTATTATTCATAGCAATGATACTGTATTTTGGTGAGTCTTTTCTGATGAGAGGACCTTGAATCCCTGATACAATGGGATACTTATACCACAGAAATAGTACGTTCATGTAACATCTGCCAGAAAGTCTTCACATCTGTGTCATTGGTACAATGGAAAACTGACAAAATAGAAGGTAAAGTTTGATGTTTGACTAAAAGTGATTTTCTAATAGTAATCTTTGTATAGTTGCAGCTGTCAAGCTTTGCAACACCGGACTAATACAGAACTTCATTCTCATTTAGAATTCATGAAGAACTTCATCTCATTAGACTAAGTTAGTCAATATTTAAAATTTCTGGTTTCAGTGTAGAGTTTTGGTAGTTGGAAGGTGAGAAAACTCCAATAATTGAAATATGAAAATTATTTAAATGTGTTTCTGGAGGTTTTCGATGGGATATCAAAATGATCATTTATTCAATGTGTCGTTGCCTTCATCCTGGAAAGAATTAATTAGTATGAGAATTTTATTAAAGTTTCAGGCACTTACCTAAACAAGATATTTTGAAAACTAAGGTAGAATATATACTAAAAATTGTTGATTCGGTCAAAAAGTAACTTCTGTAATATGCTTTTTTTTTTTTTCCTCTCTAAGATACATCTGTCATTTCCATAAAGCTAGTTAAAAAATAAATCGAAGAACTGAGGGACAGTTAATGATGATAAAATAGTCCACTCATCAAACCTACGATTTTATGATCCTATCATAAAACTGTACACTCTGAAATGTGTGTGTAAAAGAGCTCTGCTCTGATGTTAGTCAGAGAAAAGATGCAAGTTCCAGAGCTGTGCATTGTGAAATGAGATGCTGTTGTCTGGTCTCAGCGGCTCAGCTAAGCCCAAGGAAGGAAATCTCCCCATAGCCAACTGCTGAAGGGGAACAACAGCACTCACACTAACCACACATGCACCAAATCAAAAGTATGACAGTTAAAGAAATTATTATGTTACTGTTAGTTAAAGTATGACTTCCACACCCTGTCCTCTCCCTAGCTTTCCTACTGCTCACCTTTTCACTTACGTCAATCATGGAAGTGCTGACAGTACCAGTACTCGATACCCTACCATAACTGCTCAGAGACTGGTCAAATGGCAGTGACAGGTTCTACCTCGAACAGCTATGGGGTCTCTTTTTACGTAAGGTCCACCCCAAAGACAGGCAGCAGGGAAGGAAATAAAACAGGACATAAGCCTTTGAAAGTGGGCATTTCCTAGGAAAAGCAGATCTGAATCTTAAATATAATCTATGCACCATTTTGCAATCTTTCTCTTAAAATAAGAATTACACCTTTTACACCCTTGTTACAGGGAAGCAGCAGTTAGTGTGTAAATTTTGCTATATTGACAAATAAGAAAGAAATAATACAGGAAAAAAGGAGCATTGGCCAGTAACATAATTTGATCTCAAACTCAATAGAATTAGAAGAAATTATTAATCCAAAAGGATTTGGAGAGGCTGATGGTGATTTCAGTGAGACTTCATCATCTCCCAACCTGTTCATCACTTTCGTAGAGCAGGCAAAAGATATTCCTTTTGTTCATTTCTGAATTCTTTATAACATGTTTCAGTAATATGAAGAAATTGTAAATATGAAAACTTCTTGCACTATTACAGTAATATAAAAAGGCCTTACTGTTGATGAGGATTGATGTACCAACATATTTTTGTGTATGTGTGTCGTGGTTTAAGCCCAGCTGGTAACTCAGAACCACGCAGCCACTCACCCCCTTTTCCTCCCCCACTCCCAGCTGACAGTAACGTACCATGAATACACAATTAGAACTGGGGAGTAGAAGGGGGGAAGGATCAATCAAGAAAAGTCCATGCTTAAAACAGTTATTTTTTAAATGATATGTTTAATTTTAATAGCTTATTCTAGTCTCTTTTAGTCCTTTGGCTCATTTAAAATAAAAGCATCTGAACCTCAGTCATGTAATAATTCAATAGATGATTACTGGTTTAAAAGAAAGGGACAATAGGTCTGTTGTTCTGGAGGTAGCTTTAAATAAAGATAGATAATATTTCCACAAATTCTAGCTAATATGTCTCATTGCAGCTTTAATATTTAACATCACTATTTTTCCTTAAATATACCATGTATATGTGTATATATATGCTGGCTTTACAGACCACTAGGAATATCTGAGTCCTATAATATAACATTTAAACTCTTGCTCTACACTGAAGAGTAACATGGAGGGGGTATTGAAAGGAGTATGGGCGACAGTGAGAATAATCTATGCAGTGCTTGCACATTTCCTTCCAAAACTTTGACATTTAAGATACAGCCTTCTTATGTCAGTGACTACATGATTAACTGTTGCCTCTGCATCTAGGAATGCACTTCTTAAAAGCAGAGATTTTATCAGATGCAGTTGTGTCAAATACTGTATACAATGAAGAATGTTTTTACTGTACCTCTTTTGGAGCATCTTTCTGTATGAATGTTTCATAAATGGTCTTAGCTTTTGGCAAAAGTTCATGTGCAGTCCTGCTCTTCTTGTAATCCTCACAAGCTATCCAGAACTCAATGTTTTCCTCACTGAACTCAGTTTTCAGAAACTTCGTAAAGGCATCCAGTCCAGCTACAGAAAGGAATGTTGAATGGTATTAAAAAAAACCTATGTATCCTTATCAAACAGATATTCTTTTCACACTGTCTGTGCAAGGCAACAAAAGAGGTTTTGCTCCCTTTGAATTACATCACATTATAGATACCTACTTTAAAATACATAAAGGTTTTCAAATAAGTGCAGTTCTTTCATTGTGATCCTGACTACTGTAACTCCCATTAGAGAATTCTCAGCATCTGTAAAACTCCACTACCAAGATCTCATTAATTTAGAAACAGAAATAATCAAAACATGTGGATGTTTGTGGAAGTGACAGATTTTATTCTGGCTGAATGTCAATTTAGGTTGACTGAAACACTATTTGAGTCTTTGTTCCTAAGCAGACTGTCTCCAGTAACAATTTAAAATGAATGGCTTTTCACATCCTGACAGTTTGATTCTTATTTTTATTATGCTGAAGATATTTTCTTTCCAAGTATACTTAGTCTGCAGAAATAATGCAATTGTATTGATGTCAGCAATTCAAGGGGCAGATCTGAAAAGCACAGTGTCCAGCATTGTAGCTGGATTATACATGTGTCCCTCCAAAATGGAAGGAGGGGCATATGTGCATTTGATAATTACATGAGCAACGGGTCCTTTCAAGTGGCGGTCAGCTTTGATCCTATCACTGGTTTAGAAACAAACTGTACCAGAAGTGACAAAGTCTGTTCTTAAATACACAGAACGTGTTTTCATTTTTAAGATTTGATCTTATGGTCAGGAATATTTGAACAATACTCAAATAAAATTCTACTGTTTATTGAAGGAACTCCTTGCTGTCTGCTGTATCACTTTGTTCAATAAAATACAAAACTTAGAAGCTATTTTCAACTATTTTCAATAGTTGACAACATGCTATAGCCTAAGCACAGGAGAGCAGGAACACAAGCTGCTATAGATAACCCATCCTATCTAGTTCAGGTAGCTGCCAGGTCTACTTAACTGCACAATTGGATTTTATGATTTTCTATCATTTTTCCATCCCAACAGTCTGCACAGAGAGGGAAAAGCTACAAACCTTTCTCAGAAAGCAGTTTGTCAAAAGACTCTCCCCATTTCACTGCTTCTTCAGGAGACACACTGTTTAAGAAATAGAAAGTGGTTTTGAAGAATTGTGCATATAGTGTATTCATGAAGCTGCTGTAACTTACATAATCTGTTACCATCATTGCTTAAGACTGTTTCACAAAGTCTTTGATTAGATCACATTACTAAAGAAGCTAATTTTCTTAGGGACTTCAGAAACATTTGGCTTCATTTTTTCTGACATTTTTCCTGCAGAGTTGCACTTTTTCCCCTGTCTAAAAATCCATAAAAGCAAAGATTTTTCTTTTCAGTGTTTAGCGTTGTGCTACTAATTAAGCCAATTTATATCATGCAGTATGGTAAAACTCATACGGGAACCAGGGCAGTCACCTACTTAAACTTAAAACATATTCTTGCAGAGATTTGGTTTTGAATGTACTTGATCTGAGGCTGTGTTACCACGAGAAATTCTATAGCCTGAAGACAAAGTTGTAGCAATATGGTTTAGGTGATAGTCTTACAGGGTAATAGCACACGTAGCCTGGGTTGTTCACCACAATGTTATGCTCCATTTATAAAACATATTCTTCAACAAATATGTCAAGTTGCATGTATTTTACTTTGATTTCAAATATTTTGCCTAAAAGAACAATGAAGAAAGTAAAAAAGAACAGCCAACATCACTCATGCAATTCCAGTTTTGGAGAAACCCTTTTTTTGGTTTTTCATAGATTAACCTTGAACGCACACCTCAACAGTACTTTGATTTTTAGCAGACCAGAAATGGAGTAAGCCCAGAGATTAATTTTATGATGCTAGGAGCAGGACTTAATTTTCAAGCCTGAAGCTGAAGACAATTTTTATCAGGTCCTTTATGAATATTAATATTTAGAACTATTTTCATTCAAGGGCAAAGCACAGTACACTGAAAGTATCAGTAGGTGACTTGTCTGGAGTTAGTTGGTTTGAACAACTCTTCATGGATTGAGCATTTCTTGGATATGATTCCCCCTTCCTCGTGGAGGCTTGCAGCTCTGCTGCCTGATTCACAAAGTTTGGGCTGCCTTGGCAAAATCTGTGGGCACATGAAGTTTAGATGCAAAGAAATTCCAGTCATTTTGGGAAGGAATTTAAGCCAGTAATGATCTTGGTCTTGCACAAAACTAAAAGGAGTACTTTTTATTAATTTAATAGGTGACACATGTGTCTTAGTCATTGCTTATAGGAATGAAATTTTTAACTAGAAAGAAACAAACAGTTCTTCAGAGATACAAATGCTGGAGAACTGAAATTGAAGAAATGAGCATAGACAGTAAAGTAGGGGGATTCTGGAGTCAGAGAAAACAAGCGCTCACTCTCTTACAGATGTTTTTAGTTATGAAAGTACAAAAAGTGCAGTTCTCTGAACTGTGGACTTGAAAGTCTGGGTTTTGACTTGAAAGTGGGTTTATATAGTTACAGGAATTAATTTGGCCACAGTGAAAGAAAAACCCTGATGACTTCAGACAACCTATGTCATCAGCAACCGCACGGAATGTGAGAAATTTTTTGCTGGGTTTGGAAACTTGGTGTGGATTTCTGGTTTTCCTTCAAAAACTGCATCAACCCAATGCACCACAGATCCCCAACACTTGGGTGCAGCAATCAGTTGCTGCAATAGATGGAAACCAAGATTTGTTCAGCTTTGTCACTTTCTAAAGATGAGAAAAAGCTAATTAACAGGTCAGAGGCATTTCCACAATCACCACACTGGCCAACTCCAGTGTTTCATTAATTTTTTTAATACTTGTGTTAGTATCTCTGTGTGAAGAATGGAAATTATAAAAACAACGTAAATTATTTAAGTAATAAATCTCAAACTATCATCCCATTTTATTATTCAAAAAAGAGTAATTATCTTTTATTTTCATTTAGAGAAAAAAAAAATACCCTTCTTTAATCCATATGCAAAGATTGGCAAAAGTCTACCAGTTTCTCTTCTGTACCACAAGAAGGGCTGGATCCTTGTTAGTCAGGCACCCAGCTGAGAACAACATGGTAAAAGGCAGTTAGCTGAGAAGGAAGTGATAGTCTGTTAAAAGAGGGAAATTCTTCAGAGAATTATTTATTGCTATAATACCTGTCTCTAAAAGTGCCTTTTCACAGATTACAAGAATGCACTGATAGTCATGTATTTTGAGATACCTGAGGTAACCGAACACCCACCACTGCCTGCATACAAGCGGCGTGGAGGCTGCGCTTCCTTTTTTTAGATGCAATCTTACACGGTTTTAAATGTATGGAACAGAGAAATGGAAAAAGGGTGTTCTCAGCACTGTTTTACCTTTGTCATTGCAGTGTCTTGTATTCCTGAGTGAACTGTAAAATCATTGAATTAAGGCTTCTGCCAGCAGCAAAACAAGAAGGAGAGAGGAAAAAAAAATAAAGTAATGAAATGCCCCATAGGTGTGGACTGGAAAGTCTTCCAGATTCTGAGTACACCCTATCATTTGGATGGGCATGATACTTGGACATACAAGCAACAAACAATGGCTAATTACCCTGACGCATAGGTGCAAATGCTCTTGACCACTTTTTCATGGGATCTAGAAACAGTATTTGGGTCTCTATACCATTTATACCATGTGTTCACCAGTAGTAAGTGCTTGTAGAAGCCCTTGTTCTGGTCAAAGAGGCATCTTGGTCCCAAAGATAGTAACTGCTTAAACAAGGTTCACCAAATTCTAAAGACAAAAGAGCATGGAAAGCACTGAAATATTCTGAAATTATCTGTAATGGAAAGAAAGGGGAAGCAAATTTGTTTAGGCCATGGAGTTGCAATACTTCACAAATTCCTTCTTTTCAGTGACGACCTACAAATGTAATTCTTATGTATCAGTGAGATCTTGGTATCCCATTGAAGTCAGAAACTAAACTCTTATTGAATCCAACAAAACCAAGATTTTACCCTGCATCTTTATAAGAAATAGTATAATAGAGACAATATTACAACAGTGTTTAAACTTCAGTATCTGAATTTTGGAGACAAAAGTATTCCAATAATTACTGGAATTATTGAGGAACTATGCATTCAGTATTTGACATTTATCTGGCATTTGAACATCACAGAATTCTATGGGAAACCTGCTTTCCAAGTAGCTGTATGATTTCCCTGTAAGCAATAATTTGTCAGCTACATTTCTGAGTTGCTATTTGCTCCAGGTAGTCAGTGGACTAATAAAAATGCTGTTCGCAAAAAGAAAGGTTTAAACATATCTGCAAGCATATGGGGACCAGTCTACACTTAGTGGTGTAAAAACACTTGTGGTGAGCTACCTTGGTGCATACCAGGTAATTCTATAGTGTTTGCATGCTTTAGTTAGACTGCTAGCTTTAAAATTAAATAGAACTTGAAAGCCTTATCTCTGCCAAGTCTGAACACACACAGATGCAGGAAACGTTCTGACTCACACAGGCACTTCTTGGAAGGAATCCCTGTCTACTCAGTCTTTTATAACACTTACCTTGCTGCTTTTGTGAAGTTTTCAGGTTTAGCAAGATGATCACCTTCATGAAATTCAGGTTTCTGCAGGAGAAGGCTCAGCCTATTTCTCTTCTGCTTAGCTCTACAACAGAATTAGGGCGGCTTTTCAAGCAACTTTGTTGAAAATTAGGGGGGGTTCCCCTCAAACATTTCCTTTGACTAATATCTCTGCATCACAGATCCACGCATATTTACTTACAGTAACGTTGATGTTACTTCTCCTACTTACGCTACTCACATTAGTGATTTTTTTTTTCTTTATAGCTTAGCATAAATTTACATAGGAAGCACTGGCAAAGAGAAACAGAAATCTTCTCATTTTCACTCTCTTGATTTTGAAATGAAGGGGTGAAATTTCACATTAGAGAACATAAACAGCTGGCTCAGCTATTCAGCTTTTAAAGTTTCACAGAGAAAAAGGAAGTATTGTTTCCTATCATTTGAAATTTTTAAAAAGAAACTTTACCGGATCATGCTCAGGCTTTAAAGAAGCATTTCTCAGAACGCGTTGAAACCTCCTTTTCCTATTTTCTTACTTTATTATTTGTTCCTTGTTCTTACAAAAGAAAAAAATAATCTGTGATGAGTATTCTGTGTATATGATTTCGAAGATTGCAGTTCTTGAGTTTTCATGAATACGTAAAAACAAAAAGATCTGTGCCCTAAATTCATACCCACAAGCTATGTTAGAATCCTCTATGTAAACAGAACACTCAGTGTCAGCATGCCCTTAAAACTTACCCAGGCTTGCTTGCTTTATGTGGCTCTTCCTTAATGGTTGATTTCATGACTTTGTAATAGGATTTATCCTTTGAAGCAGAAATGTTTAGTTGCGGGAATAAAAGAAGCGGATTCTCCATCTTCCTCCGAAAAGGCTTCCCAGTTTCAGAAAATGTTTCTTTTACTTCCTTACAGCAGTTACATCTGGCGCGACTGATGTGCTCAGGAGGGCTCTCACATGCTGTATTGGTTGCCTCCAATTGGCCGTTGAGCAGCTTCCAGAGCAGGTAGGAGGAAGAAGGAGGCTCTCCACCTTCACTGCCACTGCAGCTGCACGTACACAGGATTTTAAGTAGGGTTCTGGTTTCACACTCGTCATTTAGGGAAGTGAGATTGCAACTTTGCAAAATGGCCGTTGACCATCCAGACAAACACAGCTATCAGCAGGGAGCACCTCCTGGGTTTCTGTTCGGGGAAGCTGGTATTTTACTGCACTTAGGATGCCACTAACATATAACATTATCTTAACTTCTTAGAAGAACTTCTAACTGACCTTAAATTGTCCTCTTCGGCCTCCAGCAGTGCCATATGCCAGACATAAAATCAGTTCTATCAGCAGCATGCAAAATTGAAACTCAGGGCTTCTCAGAGTCTCCTGCAAAAGCCAGATGAACCTGTGGTTGAGCAGATATTCTGTAAGCAGAGATTTTAATTTTTGCCCCATTTTTCAGAAATTACAGGCACCTACTCTAATTTCAAGTTTCTCCACTTCAAACTCCTCCTTTTTCTATCTGTGGCTTTATTTTCATTTACAATCTCCCAGACAAGATAAAAAGTCTTTAGTTCAGGAAAAAAAAAAATAATTTAAAAATGGAATTTAATTTGTTTGGGTTTGACAGTAAATAACCAAAAACTTCTCATTTCAGTTTGCACAATGTAAAAATGTATTAATTTTTTAGCCTGATCAGCACAAACTACCTCTTCAAATACAAGCTTGGCGTCAGTTAAGTTTCTTAAGTATAATTTGTGTTGGTTTTGTTCAGTTCTGACAATTACTGCGACGTGGGTAAGTTCAGGTGACTGTCCCACCATGGCCTTTTCCTTGTGGCTTCCAGAGATGAGAAGGACAGGAGGTATTAACATTCAAATGAATGACAGAAAAAACCTCTGCTGGGACTACAGATTCCTGAAACATAACAAAATAGATGTTCTCTATTGTGAATTTTTGAAGAGAGAAAAAAAAGAAAGAAAACTCACATGTATCACGTATGTGATACAAATTTGGAAATCAGACAAAGTGGGAAATACTCAGTGCAAAACCACATTTTGTAACCCAAGGATCTTTAAGAAGCCGAGTTATGGTTTTAACATTCAATTTCAGTTTCAGAGTAGACATATATCACATCCTGCTTCTTTTAAACTGGCTTTAGCCACAGCTCTTTATAATAATATATTCTGCCTTTTACCAATAAGTAAGTAAATATAGAATGAATGAATTTATTTTGTTGTTCTGCAACAGTGGTATTCACATGAGCTTTTTTTTCCTCCTATTATGTGTATATAATACTGTCTGTTTACATCTACCATAATTTTATTATCTGGTGATTTCAGTTTCTGAAAAATGTTGTTAATTGTAGCCTCAGTATTTCATATAAGATGATTTAAGAAAGATTTGGAGCATGGAAGATCACTCAGAAGTGAGTTATTGTGGCCTTGCCACTGCACCAAGTAACTTATAGATGGAAAGGACCTGTTATGTCATTTCTTTCAGCACCCACCAATGATGGCCTCTCCACAGCGTATGCGTGAATGGCTTGTCCAACCCACTCTTAAATGACTTTAAAGCAATGGGTGTTATGTCTTAGATGCTTGAAATATTACTGCACTATATTGTGATAATAGCATCAGTCCCAAATGCAGCAGTGTTCTGTGCATCTCCTGAGAATTCATTCAGAAATTTGAATAATTACAATCTTTTTTCTTTCTATTTTCTACTTCCTCTGCCCCATTAATAGAAAGCTAATATTAAATTCAAGCCCTGAAGTAGCCAAATTGCATCACAGTCAGTCTGTGTTTTGTCAGCAATGGTGCTGGTGCTAATAAGTATTTCTGTTTTGCACTGCAGGCTACAGTAGTTATAGCAACAGTATTAATGACCCTGTAAATGCTTCTGGGCCATTTTGCACACTGCAAGATGACAATATAGAAATATGCATAAGTTATTTTAAGCTAGAAAAAGCAGACCCAAAATATTATGCTGATGACATGACTAGAGACCTAGGAAGTTCTAAAGAAATTTGGGATAATAAATGTTCTGATTCCCAACCACTTCTCTAACCACTGAAATGTATTCACAAATCTTTTGGGAGATTTTTAAGCCCTCAAATCAAGATCATCTCTGCAAAGCAAAAGCAATATTGACTTAATGATTTTTTACTTGTAGACAAGAATAAATATATTTCTTCTAGAGCTTTCATAGATGAATACAAAATGTGTTTTCAGAACAATCTTCATGCAACAAAAAAGCAAAATTGAATTGATCATGAAGCGCAGGAGAGATAGATCATAAAGTTCCTTGAGGTGATGTCCTGATATTTTTAGGCCTGTTGTGAAAAGTGAAAAGTGTCTGGCTTCTGTAGTGTTTCATAAAGTCCTATAAAGCTGCCGAACAAGTCATTCTTGACTTGTGTAGACCCAATAGCTGCCCTCTGTGAAAGAAACACTGACTGATACCATTAGTAATAAGGAAGTTGTATTATACACTGAATATGTAATTTGTTTTTTAAAGTTTAGCACTGAAAGATTCAGACTTTCAGTTCAACTGATGTGAAGCCCTGACTGAGGGGTTCAGCTCAGCACAAAGAACTAGAGCACAATGAGAAATTCTTTGTTGGCAATTAAGCAACGTCTCTCTCCAAGCTGTTTTTGTTACTTGCCAGGTTAAGTGTCACATCCATGCTCATGTTCTAGCACTGCCTGGGCTCCTCCACAACCAAGTTTCACCACTGTTCTTATTCAAATCCAGTTTTACCAATACGACTTTTGTGGAGTTGTGTTTGTTTTAGTTTCTGCTGAAGGGAAGCAATATTGACCTTTGCAGGAATGAAAAAAAGCAACACAGTCTCTACTGTGCTGTGAAGAATAAGCATGGAAAGAAACTTCACTGAAGGGCATGGGCTGAAAAACTGCATTTCCACATTTCTCTTTCTTTTTCCTGTAAAGGACTTGAAGAGTTGAAAATTAAAATTACATGTTTTCAATGAATTTGATTGTTATTGTTCTTCAGTAACTTCCTAACAATTTATCACTTCCTCAATATTTATGTTGTTTATTCCTTATTGAGAACCACAATTGGACCTACAATTTAATGATATAATCCAACATATGGCTGTTTTGTTTATCTTCAGATAAAAAAACCTTTTTGCTTCATGAAGGACCACCAAAAGGAAAAGTTTTATTGTAAATCTCAAGCAGAGGAGCTTGTAGTCTAATTCAGTGGCGCATTTAAATGATTCATCCTAGTAGAGGAACTTGGCATGCGGAATACTTCAGAGCTAGTGGAAGAGAAGTATTGGAATTCCTAAACATAGTTCTCATTATAAAACCCTCTTCTGTTGTTTCTGTTTAAAAGGAAGGAAACAAAATCGCATTGCTTCAGATATGGATCACTGACAAGAAGAATATAACACTTCTCTTTCAGGGCCTGTAGGTCCTGTCAGCCAGGAATCTCAAAACAGTTTTGTTAAGGCACCTGTGATGAAAACTCAAGCTTGCTGCAGGCTTAGGAATCTTTGTAGTTTCAGCAGAACTTCTGCTGTGGAAAATGTTTTCATCTGTCCTAAACTAAATTTATTTATTTTGTCTTTGAAAGGTCAAAATAAGAAAGTGAGTCTGCAATATTCTCAGCTGTACTCATTTCCTGTCTGTCCCACTGATATAGGGCTGGCATCTCTGATTAGTTCTATTTACATATTACATACATCACTGTCATAACTAATCTACAGGAAGCTGATTTCTTAGTTGAACCACTTGGTATTTACAACCAGTTCTCCATAAATGTACAGCAATGACATGGGTGCTCATTAGACAATTGCATTTTAATGACCAGCTTCCGGAAGACACTCACACACACTTTAAAATGTGTTTTTTCAGTGTGGTATTCATAGGAAATGCTGAAGGCAGGAATGTACTCTAAGTCCTTACCAAAATATCCTACTGGAGTTGCGCACTACTGGGTTTATTTCTGTCTTACAGAAACCCAGAGGGATTCCTCACATGACAACCTGCTTATTTTTCAAAGAGAAAGATTTTATCAATCCATTCTAACAGTGCAAGCAACAGCAAGTATTTGGGTGAGCACTCTCTGGTCCTTCCGTGAAAGGTGTGAGAGACAGAATGGAAAGACTATTGCTCAATGATGCAAGAGGGCTGTGACTCCTGGCCCACTAGAGATGAGTCATAAAATCAAACTCCCTATGGCAGACAAGGCAATAAAATCTGTTTTACATCAGAACTGAGTCTGTCATCACCAAGCTATTGTGTAGTTTAAGGAGAGCCCTCATGTTGGGTGTTAGGCATGTCCTCTCTCTGCTTTTCCAGTCAACGATTCAGGAATATCATAGGGATGCTGCAGCACAGGTTGAACTACAAGGGCAGGAACTGTCAAACTTTCATAATGCAGAAGCCATAAGGAGTGTTTCATATTTAAAGGCAGCTCTGCAGGGAAAAAGGCTATCCCAGAGCTGGGGAGCACTCAAAACAGGTTTTGAAGGCCACATCTAGGTAGTTAGGATTAGATTAGGCAGGCTTTAAAAGCTTAGGTTCTACTGTAAAGCCACCCTTGATGGCTGCAGTGTTGCATCATGTGCTCCCTCAGTTGCACTGATACGAATACACCTAATTCTGCCTACTTAAAGCACAGCTAAGATTACTGCAATAATACTTTCTTCAGCTTATATACTATGTTTTATTCACTGTTAATTCTTCCTGATAGTGGATTGTTCTGACATTGTGATTTAGCTGACATAAATAGTTCTAGGGTTCAAAAAGCAGTATGGTGGATTGCTCATCACAGCAGTAAAAAACTTGGTACCAAAACCTGAAAAATTAGCCTCAGTCCTCACTAAATATACAGATATATATGCATATGAATATGCAAACTCATGATCTTCAAAGTCTGATGAAAGAAAACAGCATCTGAAGATTTTAAAGCTCCTACTTTGATTTTTCCCTTCAGTAATTACCAAAGAAATTCACCAATAAAATGAGATATAACTTATTAATAAAGCCAGGTCAAATTTGAATGAGTACAAAATCTTCAGAATGACTGAGAAATTTTCTAGAAAGGTTCAACTTTTTTTTGAGGCTCAAGAAAAGCTGTACTCTAAAGTATAAGTTGGGATAGTTTTACTTCCTAGATTATGAAAGTTTTGCAGTAGTAGTTTCCTTTTGCTCCTCCCAGTCTGTTACAAATCTTCTCTTGTAAAGAAGGTGGCTTCAAGGCAGGGACACTCTTTGGCAGTGTTCAGGAGCCAGGCATAGTCTCTCGTCTTTTTAGGTAATACCAGAATTTCCAACAAGTCTTCAGTTATCAAGCATCAGGGCAACATCAGTTATCAAGCATCAGGGCAACACTGTCTTCCCCCAGATTTTGGGGGAGATCCCTCAAGAAAAGCTTCCTGGTTACCTAACGCAGTAATATGCTGAGGGCTGTGAATCCTGGCCTTCAGAAAAGTTTGAGGCATAGCAGAGATGATGCACCACTCTAGTAAGGTACTTATACCTATGCTTATTTTCAGTCATGCAAGAAATCTCATCTGATGAATCTGCTGTGCTGGATTGGAGACTGTGTGATCTGGCTAAGATCTGAAACACTTTGGCACACAGCAAATGTGAGCAGCACCTTAAGAAAGTATTGAACTCACTCCTCATTCTGGACTCCGGCCAACAGTATGGATTCTATGGATTTCTCACTGTCACCCCTGCTATCATGTTTTTGACATTTGGGCACTATTCATTTCTCAAATTTTTCCGGCTTTTAGCCCGAGTCACGGCGTGCTTCATTATTACAGTTTTGATTTGACACAGGCCTCAGCTTTTGCAAATCTTGACCTTGGCAATATCTGGTTTTCACACCAGCATCTAAAACAGATTCTCATCAGGTCCAATCTGCTGCTCCTGTCTTTCTTGTCCACACTTTTTTGCTTCTGCTGCAATAACTGGAATCACAAAATTAAGTTTTGCAAAGCTTGCCAAAAATACTTCCTCAACACGGAGGAAATGTGAGATTTGCACTTTTGGCATGCACACCAGGAAGCAAGCTATTCTATTCTCTCTGTTGAGTAAAAACAGGTGATCATTTATCAGGTTACACTGTCAATTTGATAAACATAAAACTTGCAGTAATTTTGATACTGCTACGGTCACTGAATCTAATGCAAATTTTGCATCTATTGCCAAACAGCCTAGATTGAGGGTAAAAAATGTTGGTCTGAAACATGGCCTTGGATATGTATGAGATAATTTCCATTCCAATTCACAGTGATCACAAGTCACTTCCTAGGGAAGGTCTGCAGACTGCTTTGCTTGATCCACAAGTGCCTTCCAAATTCTAACTTTAGAGATTGTCACTGAGGGTAAGAAAGAGGGGTTTTGTTCTGTTATGTTGGGGGTTTTGCCCAGAATGGTCTCCAAGTTTAAAATCTTTGCTTTCTGACGACCAAATTACACCCCGATCCTGACAGTGTTGATATTTCTTCCCCAAAGGATGCAAGGTGAGAATAGCTGTATGGACATCCAGGTCTTCCAGCGCCAAGACAAAGCAACCCAGGTGGACCGTGCAATGGCCACAGCTGTCCCAGTGCTCCCTCTGTTGGAAAAGTTCTGACATGCCCTTTCTCTTTTCCTTCAGAAAAGGAGACATGAACGGCCCTGCTTGGAAATCAGTGCCGCAGGTGTTTCTCCAGCCAAATCCAGAAGAGTTGTGAGACCTATGCGCATCCCTCTGCTGCTGGATTCTTCCTTTCTCCCACCTACCGCTGGGGTTTGTCTGACACGGCCTAGCTAAGGGGCTTGGTTTGGCTCAGTTTGTTGTCAGACTGTACAGAGCAATACATTTTTTGAGGACTAAAAACAAGAATCGGTGAAACAGCCTTATCTTTTGCGAGTATTTTGCCTAGGAGGGTCTTCGGTGTCAAGTTATCTGCCCGGTCCTCCTGCACAACACGGCGGCCGGGCCGCTCCGCCCCGCTGGTGTGCGTCGGGACTACACCTCCCGGCACCAATCTGGGCAGCGCTCGCCGGTCGGAGCTGCCGGTCCAGCCCCGGGGCCGGGCCGGTGCGCAGCCGTCGGCCGGTGTGACCGAGCACTGGGGAGTCTCACCCGCTCTCGTCTTCCTAAGTGGGCGGGGGGGCAGCGGCGGGGAGATGGCACGGAGCGCACCAGGGTTATGCACTGGATGTGCGCTGTTCTGTCCACGGGGTTTTCCACAGCGAATGGGTGGTGGAAGCCCTGATCCATCAGTTGTTGCTGGTTAAACAGTTGCCCTGGGTTGAGCTAGCTGTGGCCATGGGCAGGTGAGCTGGGCTTCCTGACTCTACTCATCCTGCTTACCCTGTTTAGTTACCTCCTTTTCCTTGTAACGCTGTATTTCTTTTCTTTGGGTGATTTAGGCACATCCTGCCCTGTTCAGATTTTTCCGAGATTTTGAGCTTGATTTGTGAGCAGGGCTAGACCTGCAGCTAGCAGAATGAGCTAGTGAGGGTTGAATACAGCCAAGTCTCCATATGGCCAAGGCGGGTACAGCCTGTATGTTCATGATACTCCACTAGCAGAGCCCTGCTGAGCCTCCTGGTGGGACAGTTGAGTGGCCTGTGTGAGTGCACAGACCCTATGTTGACACTTGCCTGGCTTCAGCTTTGAGCTTACAGCCCATGTTCCCTGGTGACCTACCCTGTGAGCTATGGGAGAGCTTATATATAAGCCAGGCCTCTCGTGTACCTTCACTTTTGCTATCTGGTTCACATGGAATCACCTCAGACACATGCCACCATGTGAACTTACCTGTCAGCTGCCTGGGGGCCAAAAGACTTGCCCCCCTTGATTCTGTCCCTGCTGAGAATGGCCAGGATGCTGTTACAACCTGCCCAACCTACACACTGTCACTTCTGATGGATATCTGGTACATATTGCTGGGCCATCGTGCACTGGTTTCCTGGTCACCCTCTTCCAATGACAGCCTCATCAATACGAAATCCCTGTTTGTGTTGAGGGCACACCCCCTGGTTGGTTGGTTGGTTGTTTTTTTTCTGGTACTTTCATGCCAGGGCTGTGCAGACGTGGCAAAAGACACAACTGCTCTCTTGATGTTTGCACCTGGGGTCATTATCTAAGTAACCGAGCGCATGCAGGAGCTTGCATAATCTCAGTTGCAAAACAAACCCCACAAAAACCAGGTGGACTGTGAGCTGGGGACCTTTTCTGGCTTCTGAAGAACCATTTGTGACTGCCTTGTTTCTGCGCTTGCCGTGCTGTATTCATTTAGCTACAATGACTGTGATGGTTATCTGAGCAGAGTGGGGGAAACAGGGAACCCCAGCAAGCCCTTGGGGCAGAGCCAAAGCAGACACTTCAAAGTAAAACCCCAGGCTTGAGCCTGTGACACATGAGGGAAAGCCTCTTGTGCACAGTGAGCCTCTTTGAAGTCTCACGCAGGCTCCTGCAAAACGTGCTTCTTTTCAGGTGACTTCTTTACCTGCACATTCTGCTTGTCATCACTTGGGGGCAGTTAAGCTCATGTTAGGTTTTGCTCTAGCTATGCATGCTTTGTTCAGTTGTTCATATTTCAGCTGTAAAATGATACAAAATTCAGTACAAGCAAGGAAAAGCTCATGGCTTTGGGGCTGTCTGTCCAGGCTGTGCCAGGGAAGCTACAGTTTGTTAATCATCATCTTCTTAAACGGGAAAGGATGCTCTCCCTTTGTTTGAATACTGCCTGTTGCAGCAGACCAGTTGGTGCACCCTAAGATCACAACTGCTAGAAGTGAGACTATCCAATGGTATTGCTTGACACAGTCTGGTCTAAGCAGGGCTCAAACTTTTGGACAGAAGCTGCTGGCAAACGATGTTAGTCACATGAAAACAAATGGTTGTCCGGTGACGGATGTTCAGCTCAGCGTTTAATTGCAGCTGAATGCTACAGCGATAACAGGAGGCTGAGTAAGTCCAGCCAAAGTTAGTTTCTTGAAGAGGATGGAAATTTCTTATCTCTTGTCCCCAGTAGGAGTGACTTAGTGGCTTTCTATGGACTTTGTGCTGGCACATGTGGACATACAAATGAGCACCAGAGCTCCCCAGATGGAGGGATGCTGTGTCCAAGAGAGAAAGCCAAGGTGTGTGTAGAGCAGTGAGCCTTCAAATCACAAGCGTGTGGTGAAAACCAGCGTGAATGATAGCAATGCTCAGGCATGTCTATCTGCCCCACAACAAGCACCCAGCTGACTGTTAGCTCCTTGCTGTCCTTCAGGCAGTGGTGGTAATCCCTGTGCCATGCCTTCTGCTTCCTTAGGAGACACTGGAATTTTTCTCCTGAAATTTTTCACTTCCTGCATTAGCAGCTGTGAGCTTTGGGAATAGAGGTGTGGGTGATGGATGCACACAGCTGCTGTCCCTGGCCTTACAGATCAACATTGTGAAAAAGTATAAGGTGAAGCAGTCCAGCGTTATCTGGACTGACATTGAAAGAATGTGCAATATTGCTGTGGCCTTGCAAAGCTCTGGGTAGGCTAATTAGCCAGAGTGATGGCACAGCTAGATGAACAAGGCTGGGTGTGGTGCTGGTACAGCTGCTTTGATAGTATGTGCAAGAAGGAAGCCTTTTTGGTCCAAGCTGAACTAGTTCCAGGCCCTCCCTGGCATGCCTGGTTGAGATTTCCTTCTGGTGGGACCCCATGCTACCTGGTCCATAAAAAGAATACAAGATGTCAAAGTTGTCCTTGCTTTGCATTGTGTATTGGACCAGATGAGCCCTGACTCCCTTCCAGCCTCAGTAACTCTGTGATTCTGAACTCACTAAGATGCTCAACAGTTTGCCACAACACAAATAAGCCAGCAAATTGTCCCCTGTGAACCAGAAAATTGTAGGGCAATGAACAGCACAAATACCTGTGTTGATTTTTGGCTCAATCCATCATAGTAACTGGGTGAATTGTACCTTGGATGCCTCACCAGTTTGCTGCTGCTACTCTGTCTGAGTAATCGCGAGGGACGCGTGTTCCAGGGAGCAGCTGTTGAGCAGAAGTCACGCAGGGTCATTCAGCTACAGTTAAAGCAGAATCAAAATACAAAGCATTCGCCATAGCAGATGCTTTGCTGCTGGCAGGGCTGTGCTGTGCACACCAGCAGTGGGCAGTCGAAGCCCATTCTAGAGTCGAACCAGAGTCTAACCTACGCTGAGGGTAGGGGGCTGGAGAGGTCTCACAAGCAGCCAGGGGAAAGCAGTTTTGCCCTCTGTTACCGGCTAGATTTCCCCTTGGTCTTAGCACTGCCCTGAAAACTAGCACCTGAGTGGAGTCTGCAGGTCAGAGAGGGGCTGGGAAGAAGGTTCAATATAACAAAGAGGATAAAGCAGCTTTGATTTATTTTCTGAGATGGATGAGATTATTTCTTCCCTTTATGTCACAGTCCTGGGCTCTTGTATTTTTCATGCTTTATTACAAGTGTTTGTAATTATATGAGTGGCTTCAGAGGACAATTAAGCCTTCATTTGGAGGCAGCTCTGGATGCTGGAAGCCCTCCATTAGCCTGGGCTTCTGCCAAGGAAAAACACTGCATTGTCTTTAACAACTGCACCAGCTTTTATCTGCTTAATGTTGATTTTCCTGTTAAGTTCAACTAATACTTTTCTAATTGTGTGAGCTGGGCCTAAAGCCAGGCTGGGTGACTTTTGATGGCTGCTTCCTAGGCTGAATCAGAGATGAGCAAAACCCTCACAAACACTTCACTGTGTTCATGTTCAGTTGCATCTAAACAGCAGTTGTTCTCCCCAAAACTGACTCAGGCTTTTACCTGTGCCCCTGTGTTGCTTCCCAAGGCAAGCCCTCCACAGTAGGAGATGTGGATACTCACTGGAGCACTAGGGGCCTGGCATTGATTGCAGCTTACCCCATGAGATACCAAAGAAGATGCCATGGAAATCAAAGGCCAGCCCACATCTCTGCTTGGGGAGGAGCCACAGACTGGGAATTATTCCATGGGTTCATTGAGGCAGCTGATAGCGTACAAACTGCCCAGGAGTGAATATTTACATTAGTCAAGTTTTAGTGCTTTGTTACATCCCAGCACTGACAAATGGAAAAGAAATTCACCTTGATTCTCAGCAGCTTGTGTTTGGAGCTGATTTGCTCAAGTCCCTCGCAAACCTGGCTCTGGGCATGTCTGCAGCCAGTCACTTCACAGGGAGCCTGGCCCAGCGCTGTGTGACAGCACATGGTGCTGGCCAGGGGCCCCAGGGACAGCAGGCCACCAGAACTCACTGGTGGCCACAGGACCACCTGTGGTCACTGCGCATGTTTCAGCTGTGAGATCACCAGGTCTGATCCTGCAGACCTGTTAGAACTTTTGTTTTTCAAGAGTTTATCTCTTTACTGAGACAGGATTAAGAAAATTAGAAAGATTGCTGAAAATTTTGGTGTTTCAGGCAGGAAATAAGGTCTCACAGCAAAAGTCATCATTACTTTATTGAGCATAAAAAATTTATATTTTTAAATGGTCATTTGACAGGTTCAAAACCTGATTAATCTTGGAATTTCTGGCAGCAAAACATGCCTTCTGCTTAAGATGTTTGCTACATAGAGAGGGAAGTTTAGATAGCTTGAAATGAACTGTAACACAGCACTAGACATCCAAACAAGTCATTATTGTAGATGGTTTCCTGGTAGCATAAAGCAGCAAGAGGGAGCCACGGCTGTTTCAAAGCAAATTTGAAAACACTAATTGACTTTCACTCACTGGGAAAGATGTAGCATGACAAATGGCTTTGTGGTTTGAATCATTAGAGACTGATGAGAGAGTTGCTGACTAATGGAACTCTACTGGGCAGAAATGGCTGTGTTAAGATTGCTGTGAGCAATTTGCAAGATGTGCTCATAAAGCACAGGAGGAGTCAGCAGGACCCCGGCTGAACACCACTTGGTCAGGCAGAAAGCAAGGTGGTAGAGGGATGAGGCTGGAAAGGGTCAGAGAAGAACTGAGCAGCACTTGACGGTTGCCTTTGTCTCTGGGATGTGGTGTGCAACTCTTCTTGGGGAGATCAAAGAAGACTCTGCCCATCTGAGGAGCAGGCTCAGAGGGCAGACATGGTATCAGAGACCCAAGGGCACTAATAGGCCTTAGCTACCCTGACCATGCTCACCTGGTCCTGCACCCCTGCTCATGGACCAGGAACTCTATTTAAACTCAGGCCTGTGGCTCTAGCTCTTTCCTGAGCTGTGTTGTAGGTAGGTCTATCTCCAACCCTATTCCCTTCTGCTCCTTACAAGGCTGCCTACATGTCCCCTGCCCTGATTGATCCTAGGGCTGTGAATAGACCGTTTGTTGGTCCCTGTGCAGCCTGCCCTGCTCAGGTGCTGTGGGATGGTGCCTCTCAGTGAGGCATAGTCTGTGCTGGGGTCATCTTCAGCTTCTGGCTTGTCCCCCTTTACGGAGCATCTCCAATCCTACTTCTTCCTAACACAGCATGTTTTGAAGTGAGTCCTCCTGAGAAGGTGGGTGACTGGAAGTCTGATGAGCTGTAGAGGGGTCACTAGATAAGCCCTAGGAGGAAGAAGCCAATCTTCTTTCTTGTGGCCTGTCTTCTGCAGGAGAAATGTCTTCTAGCTGTAGCAGTTGAACATGTTTATTTGTTGAAATAATAAGGTATGAGTCCAATGCTCCCTATTTCGCATCCTATGCATCAGGGTTTGTTTTAGCTGCTGGAAGAAGTGAGCTCAGAAATAACCCAAGGGTCAGCTTTCTAACATTAGACTGGAATTGTCTTTATTTACTTTTACAAACTTGGCCAAGGCTCAAGGCACTCTCATGTTATGTATTCTTCAGTAAACACAATTAACTGGAAACTTGGAAACACTGATATCATCTTTTCTCTTGGGACTGGTCACTGTGAGCTGCTTTCTCCAGCCAGAAAATCAACTTCCTTTTCCCTAGGGTTGCAGAGTAGGTGGAAATCCATTTGGCTACAAAAACAAAAGAGAGAGAACCAAAAAGTTTATGAGTTTGATGATGCAAAGTGGCTTGGCTTTACTGCAATGGTCAAGTTGGTAAGAATGGGAAAGTCTGGACTGTGAAAGGCAACTGCACTTGAAGAGTTGAAGTCAGGCTGTATAGAACCAGTGGATCCCTGCTGTTGAACAGCAGTTTTGTGTTTGTCTCTGAGGCACCCAGGTGGGATTGTTAGGACCTGTTTTATTACCTCCTCAATAAGCTCTTACTGAGGAAATGCAGAAAGGCCATTTAGAGCCTCTCCAAGGAAGAGGCAAATAAACTGCATTTGTAGTAGGAGCTTTTCTAAGTGGTGTTATAAGCTCTTCCCCAGGTGATACAGTCTAATACTTCATGATCTTACAGCTGGAAAAAATTTTGTCCACTTGTCTAATCTAATCTTTACTTGCTGTAATTCAGGACAAACATTTCTTGTCCTTAACCAGCATGGGCACACTGAACAGTTTATCATCATCTTCTCTGTAACTGCAGCCTTTTATGGATATGACATTTACGTACTTCAAGTATCGTTACCCTGAGTCCCTTTGGTCTGCTCGCTTCTAGATTCAACAAACTCTCATTCTTCCATCTGACCTTATAGGTCTGTGATCTGGACTCTCTCCAGTTGGTCTGCAGCCTTCTTGAAGAGCAATACCCAACTTCCAACCTCTTACTGAATGTCTGAATGAGGCAGAGCATATTGATTATCCCATGTATTCATGTATAAGACATTTATAACAGAAATATTAAGGTTGAAGTGAAGTCTGAATTGAAACAATGGGAGAAAAACAATAGAATCAGGGTTAAAAGAATGACCTGCACTGCTCCCAGAACTGGGTTCCTAGAATGCCATTCCTGGTTGTAAAACTGAAGAATATGTTTATGGCATGACCAAAAGGCCTGCGCTCTGGTAGGGTCACAGCACAAACAAGTCATCAGTAGAAGACCTTGCATCCTGCCTGGAAAATGACATTGAGGTTGCAGCAATTCACATACCACTGCTTTCCCTGACAGGCCAGGAGGAAAACAAACATGTCCAGACAAGGAGAAGCAGATCATTCTCAAAACTGAAAAGTTTAGCCCATGCTGTTGATAGCAAGAAGGCCACTGTGTACAGCTTCAAGCTGGCATACGTGGCTTTCTGCACCTCCTACATCTTGCCCTGCTGTCAGCAACCTTTCCCTTCCATTCCTCCAGCAACAGTAGGCTGTCCCAGCTTTTCCTATTCTCCTGTCTGTACTTCCAGGTTATTTGTTCTTTGGTCTCCATTCCCCCTCCCCTGTCATCTTTCCTGTTGGTCTTGCAAACCTTTCATTGTGCTTCTGTATCCCAGCTGCCCCTGGTTTTCTCCCCAGCTGTCAGAAGCTCACAGCTACCTGCTGTCTTGTGCTTTTGGCTTGAATAGTCCTAGTCTTGCTTCTCAGTGTACCGTAGTCCCACAGTGCTGCCTTCTGCCTCCTGGGGAAAAATTTTATCTCCTTAGCCATGTAGTTGATTGAAAGCTGCTGTATCTCATCGATTGCACTGACCTTCAGTGGACTGTGTGTGTATAGTACATTCTGCTCTCCCTCTCTTTATTTTCTGTGTAGGATGGCTCACATTATAATTCTCTATGCTTTTTCTCATTACCAAATCTTGTACTTACACTGCTTCTGAGTCCCTACATGCTATGTTCAGTGCTGCTCTTCCATGGCTGAATATTTGGAGATTCTGGACTGATTGAGAGCAACGGTGTCTCTACTGAAGCCCCTTAGAGGTCTGATCTGATGTACTTGCAGGTAAACAAAGTATTTTCTTCACTGAGTTGTAAACTCTGGGTAATTGGGCCAACTAGTTCATCAGCAGAGGTTGGTTGAGGTAGTCATGTTTCTGCACCAGTACCAAAATAGGTTTCTTGAAAATACATTAGCAGCTGCAGAACACAGAATAGGGATGAATGAAAAATGAACTCTTGGCTAGAAATCCCTTCCATGTCCCTGTATAATAACACCTGATCATGTACCATGGGTCAGTTTGGGGTTCACAGTCTGTTATTGTTTTGTTGTGATACCAAGCAGATACTATTAGATTGAAGGATTTGCTGTAAGGCTCTGTTGATCTCGGGCTGGGTGTAGCATATCTTCCCCCTGCTCTCTCATGAGCAACATCAGGCAACATAGGAAATTGAAGAGGAAAAAAATCCTTCCACTCTTAGAGGTATCCTCATTCCCCTTCCAGCCTCTGCAGCACATTACCTTGTGTGACTCATACAGAACAGAGACAAGCAGGATTTTTGAGCTAATTTCTTTAAAATTTGAGCACACTTTGGTCTCTGCTGTTGGCAGGGTCCAATCTGCCTCCCTTAATGGACTGATGGATTTTGGAACAAATGTGTATATATTAGAGAATTTTAAAAGCAATAAAACAGCAAAGCAGGATTCAGCCTCTATTGTCCAGGAGCCATAAGTAAAGGTAATCCACAGCTGGGTGCTGGAAAATAGAGAAAAACAGAAACAAAAATCTCTCCTATTAACACTAGATTTCACATAGTGCAGTAGCTTTGTTAAGCTCAGCACTATCATGCTGATGTACCTTGGCTGTGAGAGTACATGATGTGGTTGTCATCTGTCAACAGTGCCTGTTCCCTCTTAGTATGAGCATCACGATGTGAAGTCCTCTTGACAGACGAACCCTGGGGATGTCAAAGTTTAGCATCTGAAGGTTAGCATCTTCAGGCACCAGGCTGAAGATGCTAAACTTGAATATGCTGATCCTAGGGCAGTGAGTTCTTGCGTGGGAGCAGTCTGAGCTTTCATGAGAAATATTTGAGCCATGTTGGGTTATGGCACTGCTTGAGCAGATGATGCCCTTAGTCCCAGTCCTTTCTCCATAATTTTTCTTTTAGTTTTTGTGATTGGGGTGCAGCTGGCAAGACAGCTCATCCCTGTGCCTCCTGGCTTACTTCCTTCACTTCTCATTGATCAGAGGCTACTTCAAGAGTTGCTCACTAACCCTCAAATCAAAAAATCCTGTTGGAACACACTTTTTGCTTGATACGGAAAGCATCACAGTCCTCACTGGGAAGCTGCATCAGAAAAGCTCTGCAGGCAGGTGATAGCATGACCAGGATGGTGCCTTTAGATTACTATAGCACAGAATCCCTCAGCATAACAAGGATGTGAGCACCAGCGATTAGCAGAGAAAACAGGCTTCAGGGCTTGTTTTGATTTTTGCTTCAGCCTTCCAATCTAGTACAGTTAATGCACACCAGGGAGCAGAGCAAGAAGACGCTTTGTTCTTGTATCTTCCAAAGTCAATCAGTTGCATAATATGAATCACAGAGGCAGCAGGAACGTGATCAAGTGCAGAGAAGGAACACATCAAATGCTTTATTATGGCTATGGGGAAGCCAGGCATCTCTCTACCCAACTTATCTTTCCCAAACTGCCTTTGAGCCTGTTTTGCTTCAGCTGCCTGTCACTCAGATTGCAAGATAGCTTCCCTCAAGCCCTTGTCTATTACAATAAGCACCCCCAAAAGCCTCCAGAACAATTCAGAGAGTTTAAATGAGCCACTTCCTCTGCATTAGCCTCACAGCAGGACAGGGATTGCTCAGGGTCTGTGCATCACTCTGTGCTGAGCAGAGTGTGGCTAGAGCCAGCATGTATGAGACAGGTAAGAGACAGCAGCAGGGCAGGTTGTCACCCTGGCCCTTTGATTTAAATGGCTGATTTCTGAGAGGGAAATAGCTTTTGTTCTTTGCAAAAGGCTTACAGTTAGAGCTCCTTCAGCTTCTGGGAGGTGTCTAGGCAGCTAGTCTGGTGTGGTGCAAGTACATTTCTTTCTATGTCCCCCCCCATGCTTCTGAAGCTGGGCCGGTGGGCAGCCAGCAGTACCTGTCACACCATCCAAAGAGGTGAACACCAGGCACCCAGGTATCATGGTAGCCTGAGCTCTTGGCTGTTTCCCCTCCTGAGCCTTCTGCTTGTCTTTCATCAATGGGTGCTTAAAAGTTTTACAAATCCATAGTGCTTATTCAAAGGTTGAGCTGCAGGTGTACTGGGCCACATCAGAAGGGGCAGACTCCACAGGGCAGAAATTGCAGCACCCTAATGGAGGGTGAGACTGAAAAAAGACGTATGTTGTTTTGGCAACATCTGTCTCTGACAAGGAAGAAATGCCTCACTGAAGCTTGGTGCTGACTTAGAAAATAACAGATGCCCAGTCTGTTCTCTCCCAGTGAAAGTTTTGATGTGGTGGTTTACCAGATGCTCTCCACCCCTACTGGCAGCTAAGCCACTCATATGGTAGTTGAAGGAAGCAAGGTTACACAGTGGACAGCAGTGAGGTATGTTGAAAGAAGAGGGGGCAAAAGGAAATCGCTCCAATATGAAGGCTTCCAGGCATCTACCACTGTCTTGGGCAATTTTCTTCTTTGCCTAGCAGCAAGAGCATTTGCTGTTGAAAACACGTCTGAAAGCTGTGGGAGGATGCAATGGCTGCGAGGGGCTTCTGGGCTTGCTTTCTCCACTTTGTAAATTCATCTCTTATCCTTGTTATATCAGCACTATTTTTAGCTGCTTTTACTCAGAACAGAAGTGATTCTCCATTAGGAATCTCAAGTACAAGATAACAATAAAGACAGGGATGTTGCCAAGCAGAAGGGTCATGCTGAAGGGCTGATTCAAGCGCTGGAAAGGTAGCAGAAAGAAATTTGTGCTGCCAGTAGCTATAATAAACGTGTTAATGTAAAGCTGGGGATTGCTGGGGAAGGACTACTGGGACACTTACACATTTACCTTCGCTCTCTGAAGAGGGAGTTTAAATAAACCTGCCTCAGTGCTTTTACACTGCGTTCTTGGGATTATGCAGTAAATTATTCTGCATGCATTTTGTCCTGTTCATGGAGTACTTTTGCTGTTTATCGGCATTTAAGGAAAGGGATTGTTTTAAAGATGGCAAGCTTGTGAGCAAGAGGAGTCAGGATAAAGTATGTATTTTCTTATTAGATTGAAAAAAAAATCTAAAATGATTTTTATTTCCTGTCTTCATGCTGAACTCATTGTTTTAATATAAGAAAATACAGAAATTCTAAAATTGATCTGCTGTAGAATAAACCATTTCCAGGGTGAATATCCATTTACAAAATTTTCTCATTTATCTTTGTTTTTCTGCAGTGACAGATACAGTGCATTTGCATGCTTGAATTCAGCAGGTTTGAAAATGAGAGTAAGGACAGCGCTGGGACGTTGTCTATTTCCAGAACTGTCATTTCTACAGAAAAAAAAATCTTCCATTGACAAGTAAAAAGATATTTTTCCCAACTTTTCACTCCAAAATCAATTTTGAGTGTGCCTGCGCAGCTTCCCTAGAGGTCCTACCTCACAGCCCCGAAGGACTGGGGCACTGGTTTCAGCTCTCAGTGACCACCCTTGTAGGGCAGCAAGGCCGCTCAGCACATGCACAAGCTCCCTCCAGAGACAGCTGAGTGTCCTGTAGACCCTTGGCTGCTGGATAGTGTTCCAAATGGTTGTCTTGTCCAGATGCCATGGGTCATATACTCCTCCCTCCCATGGCTCATCTCTGAGGCCTCTCCTCACACAGCTTCTGCCTCCTCTGTACATGCCTGACCACTCTTTTCTTCCTTTCCATCTCTCATGACCCCAGCCTTTCATATTCCTGTCCACCATGGCTTCATCCTATTTCCCGGCCTGGCATTTCCTCCACAGGCACCCCAAGGCACCAGTGGTCATGGGGCAAGAGAGGAATACAGCTGGGATCTGCAGGAAGCAAAGAGGTAGGACATGTCTCACAGAGCAGAGATGAATACAGAGTGCAGCACGGTCATGGCGTGAATCTACCTTGCTGTACAAGCAATGCCCAGGGAGGATTTGCTAGCTGACAGAATATTGGGCATGTTTATTTGGGGCATCTAGTGCTCTGTGTAACAAACCAGATTGTGCACCTGGCAATCCTTTCCAGGTGGGGCAAGCCCATGAAATCAGTCTGAGTGGCAATCTCATGTGGGGTTTTGTGGGTGAAGTTTAGCAGGACTAACTGAGATTGCAGCATGATTTCACAAAATGGGGAAACACAATTTGTCAGTACTTAGGCGCACCAGAGGCCTGAAATTTTCTATGGTGCACAAGTAAGATAAATGCTCTGTATTTATGAAATATAAAGCTCTTTGTACATGATGGCAGTCAGTTTATACCATGATAATGCTGAACAGTACAACTGCTTTCAGAGCCATGCTTGTGTTTAGAGGTAGCTTGTCTCTCCACTGATCAGAAACAGTACCCTGGATGTGAAAACACTTGACCTGAGAAAGTCCAGGTCCATATTGTACCATTGCAGCTCCATCTCTGAGATTATCTAAGGCAGAATCTCCTTTGATTTTTGCACTGTATCATTGGGACTACAAATCCTCTGTAGATGACAGTTTAAGGATTGTTACAATAGGTGTTGGGCAGATTCCTGTGTGATCCAAGTGATCCTGTGTTAGATGAGCCTGTTATGGATCATAACTGGAGGCTTGATTCAAAACAGGTGCAGAAGCCCATATTTTTTTCCCTCTGTGTTGAAACTTATTTCTAGCTGGAACACCAAAGCACAAATGTGCTTTGGGATAGCAGCTTGCAGGAGTCCCACCTGCTGAGCCAGTAATTGCAGTCTTTATCATGCAGCCTTCATCCAGAGTACCAGAAAGACAGGCAAACAGAGTTTCAGAAGAGACAGTAAGATCTCAGCCACATGCATCCTGCTGAGAAGTTCAAAAGGATGAAATGTAACAGCATGGAGCATTTATTTCGTTTTTGGAAAAAAGGAGAAATTTCTAAATCATGAAGCATTAAATGTTGTCACTCTCAGCATGATGCTGTGAGCATCAGCTGCAGGGCACAGCCATGGACCATGTGCCATAGATTTTACTCACAGCTCTTTCTGCCTTTTTTTTTGCCCTCTGTGGCACAGTGAAGCTCAGTTCTGCTTGATTTTCAGCATTGCAGCAACATAACTTTCAAACAGCAAGAGACCTTGCAAAACCAGAGCTCACTGAGCAGTGATTGTTTTCCAGTAGTCTTTGCATGTCTATCATATACTGTATGAATTCCTGTGAAATCAGCTTCTGCAGCAAGTGACTTTTTCCCAGTGTAGGAATTCCACATTTTTGCCACATTGGATGTTTGCCACTTGCAGTTTCTTTCTGTCCAATTCACCTCAAACACACAGACTGAGGAACTTCGTGCTAGGATCAACTCTTTTCAGTGCAGTTTCATTTTGCTGCTTCCTTTCTGTGATTTCTAAACTACCTGTGCATCAGGGCTGACTGATCTGTTGAATACTTGGCACCTTTTAGAATTGCCCTTGAGGCTGGAGCCACATCAAGACCATTTACTTCTACCCCAAATCAACTCAGCCATTATATGCAGCAGGCTGGCATCACAGCTTTTGAATGAATGCCGTTTCTCTGCTGCAGGTTCTTGTGCTTGCTTTTGTGTTTCTTTAGCCTGAAATCATGATGCTCTGCAACCCTAGACTTGTCAAACATCACTTTTAAATAACTGGCATACCCTTGAGACACCATTGACAGATGCTTGCTGCTTCCTAGCTGTCTTTTGTAAGTAGACTTAGAGAATTAAACAACTAAACTGTGACCAGAGCAATAAGCAACGTGCTTTGGATGCTGAGCCATAACCCCACTGACAAAATGTCCCATGGGCTTTGCACTTCTGAATAAAGCTCTAGCCTCAGTTCACTGGCGTGGGCCTTTGTGGTATGGCAGCTCTAATCCTGCTCAGCTGCCACTGGAAAGATAAGAGGAAAGGAAGGAAGAAAGGTCCATCTAAGGTTAAGACAGTAGATCCCACTAGCAATAAAAGATTTAGCCTTGTAGCCTGTATTTCACATCCTCTAGTAATTGTCTGGCGGATGATAGCTCAATCACATTAAAAAGTTGGGCTTTTAAAAGCTGTAGAAAAAGGAGTCACTGCACAGCTGGGTTGCTAAGGTGCAGAAGGAGTAGTTTTGCTGTACACTGTACATAAATGCGTCTTCACTTCTGACGCATAAACTCTCTTCCTGCCTCCCTTCACGCCTCCTCCTCCTCTCCTGTACATTAGGACACATTCAGGTGAAGCAATGAGAGGTTCCTAGGCGAGGTGTGTGAAACCCTGCCTTTAAGATAACATGGTGATGGGCCCACAGGGCTCAATCTGAGCTGTCCCACCATCGCCCATCACAGCTCCTGTCTCAACAGGGGATTTTCCAGTAAGCTTCAACTAGCAAGTGCAAACAAACAGCATGAAGAAACACAGAACTGTGTCTTTAAATCAACAGCAACTATATTCATATTACACTATATCTGGTCAAAATATGGAGTGGAAATACTTAGACTGGACTGCTGTCAAGGGTGAAATTGTTCACTGTGAGCAGTCCACGATGTGTGTCTCACCAGAGCCACCGCTGCTCAGCGGGAGCAGTGCCTGGCTCTTGGGTGCTGTGCTTTAGCCAGAGTGTGTGAGCTGAGGAGGGGCTGGTAGCACGCAGACAGGACAGAACCAGCTGCTTCACACCCCCAGGCACGTTCCAGGGACAGAAGCAATGGCAGCGTTGGCGTCTGGCACTATGAGACATCCAGAGGAGATGCAGGCAGAGCTGGGGCACAGCACAAGGGTCTGCTCAATGTTCCTTACAGAACACCAGCAAGCAGGTCCCTGTCCAGGGGCTATGCAGCCCTGGGGATGATCTGCAAAGTTTTATATCAACCAAGTGCAACTGCCTTGCACCAAGATTCTTGGAGGAACAGCCTAAAGATCTCTCAGGACAAAGAGTGGTTCTTTTTCATACATTTTACAATAAAAGGAGACTGGAAGAAAGCCATGCTCTGAGAGGGGGTGAGCTGTATAGTCACAGAGCAATTAACCTTTTGATCAGTGCAGAAGCACTATTAGTATGGATGATAGCAGGCTCATTTGAAAAGGTGGTGATACAATTTGTACCAGCTGATGTGATTTAATGGAAAAATAGACCTTTTCTAATGAGCTTAATAGTGCTTTTATGAGGGATTTATGGTGGTGAAATAGATTTATAAATGAATATGACTTGCTATCAATATTTGGCTTAAAATGTCATAAAATCCATATTAAATGGACTAAAAGTGGCTGAGACATTTCAAAGTGGTTTTAGTGGACAGGCCTGTGTTGGCTTGATTTGTGGTTCAGTGTAATTCAAAACTTTCTCAGTGATTAAGAGGAAATGTTTAGGGACTGTTAATCAAGATGGATGAAGAGACAGAGATTTTGAAGTTTGGAAGGCAAATTACTCAAATTATAGCTTCTTCTGTTGCCTGATGCCCACAAACAACAACAATGGCCAGACAAAAAAACCAAAAAACATAAAACCAAAAACACAAAACCAAGCACTTATTTCATTTGCAAACCCAAATCAGAAGAAAATAAAAAAGTCCATTTGGGCTGAACAAATTTCTTCCTTCCAGAAAAATTTTCTTCTGGGTAGTAACAGCAAAAGTAGGCAGCTCAAAAGCTGAGGGTTGAAGCAAAGAAAAACCCAATCAGCCCTCTCACCCCCCCACCCCCAAATTATTAGGAACTTCCAAGCACTTAGGAATTACAATCCACCGATGTTACAGGCGCATCTATAAGTAGAAAAAAGCTGAGAGCATGGGAAAACTGTATGAGTTGTATGTTTGGTTGTATGAATTGTATGAAGTTGGAGCTAAGGAATATGCTGAATGAATTCACTAACATTTACAGAGCATTACTTCAGAGAGGAGCAGGCTCAGAAAGAAACTACAGCAACATGCAAAGCTGCTTTGCCTTTCATCTTTGCCTCGTCCAAGAGAAGCAGAAAGGTGACTGGATCAGCCTGGAGGTGCATCCACTTGAGAAGGTTTCTGTGCGATTAGCAAATTAGTGGTGTCATAGCATGCTGAGTTATGCCTCTGGGCAGGGCTAGATTGAGAAGAGATGCCCCTCTTCAAAGGATGCCTCTGGGGGCTGGTTGGGGGGGCCATGGCTGTGGTCACACATAAAGTCAGGCAGTGCATTGCAGAGACATGGGAAAGAACGTTTTCCTCAGACTGTGCTGTGGGACAGCGTTTCTGGGAATCCCAGCACTGGCTGGGGGACTCTATGGGGACAAGTGTGTCCTCTCCATGTGTCTTTTAGAGAGGTCAGGCCATGGCCCTGAGATCGGAAATGTGGCTGCATGCAGTGTCAGGCACAGGATTGCACTGAGCTGATTCATCCAAACTCAGACCAAAATGGTCCTTCCAGGGCTCTCTGCTCCCAACTCATTAGCTGTAAGTCAATCAAAGCACACAGGTACGTGGATAAGATACAGGCTTCATGACCGGAAGGAAATCTTACCCACTAATGGGTGTACTGGAGAAGAAGTTAATGGTTGCACTGGGGGGTTTCACTGTAAAGGATTTTGTGCAAAGAGTGCTTGGGGGTGGGGTATGAGAGAAACAAATCAGGAGTTCGGCACAGCTCCAGGCCCTCTCTCCAGAGCTGGGCCAGCTGGTGGGTTGGTGCTAGGGCAGCTCACAGGGGGGTCAAGTGTCACCAGGGCTCCTGGGGCCTGTGGGACCAGTGCCACCCTGGTTAGCACTTCTCAGGGGTGTGGGAGCTGCTCTGGTTCCTCACCAATGCTATCTTGTAGAGCAGATCAGAGGTTAGACACATATTGAGGTGGAGATGCCCATGAGAAAGATGGACAATGCTCAGCCCAGCGTCCTGCTGTGCACCCAGGCAATTTGCTAGCCCAATCCCAAGGTGCCTGGCATGAAGAGAAGGAAGAGTGGGACACTGTTAGCCTCTGCAAGGCACACGAGGGAAGGCAGCAGTGACAGGAGAGGCTCTGGCCCAGCAGCACGTCCTCACAGCTCCCATGTCATGCCCTTCCCTGTTTCAGTGACGCAAAGCAGCCATCTTCCTTGTGAGCTCGTGCATCCCACAGTATGCTGCTCTGAGATTGGAAGGGACTGAGACGGGAGAGCCCCGTGCTGTCAGGAGGGCAAAAGCCTGGAGTAGCTTAGCTCTGGGCAATGACCACTGAAGCAGTGTTCCCGTGCTCCCTGCCTCCTCCCACGGCCTGCTGCTTGGCTGCAGCAGAGCCAAGGGACACATCCCACATGCGCTTGTGTATGGGAGTGTGCATGACGTCTTTCCCCAGCAGTGATGGTGGGAGGGAAAGCTCCCTCCGTTCCATAGTGTTGTCTCTAGCTGCCTGGGGAGGCCGGGTAGGGAATGCAGCAGGGATGAGTGCATGGGGGATGAGGGATGCCACAGTGCGCACCGCAGATGTTTGCTATCCTTTATCTCCTGTGAGCCTCCAAAGCACCACATGGCCAAGAGATGCATTTGGCCAGGGAGCCCCCAGCCCTAGCCTTGCACCTCCAGCCCATCATCACCGCTGAACTCTCCATGCTGCAGGTGAAGTGAGCCAGAGGTGATGTGATAGGCGTAATAAGTGGCGTGAGCTGCTGCTTCTCTAACTGGCAGGGAGGAGGAGACTGGTGTTGAGCACAGCACAGTCTGTGCCCTGTGAGAAGAGGCTGACTATGAAGGGTGAGAGATGGAAGGGAGTACTTTTGATTGGGGACCAGCTGGAGCAGCTAAGAGGGTATTAAACTGCAACAGCTGGGAAACACAGCTTAGAGGAGAAACAGTATGCAAAAAACCCAAACTCCTCTCATGGGGGCCTGACTGAACCAGTCTGTATTAATGAACTGGAAAAAGGGAAATTTCAACTGCAGCAGTTGTAGGAGTCTGCATACCCTAGTCCAGAGAGGATGGACTTAGTTGCAAAGATCTCCGGGCTGGCTGTTGTGGTGGCAGTGTTAGAAATTTCTTAGTACAGCCTGCTCACACAGAAGTTGGGGAACGCAGAAGGTGATTTGATGTTGGCAACACCAAACAGCATTTGGATGTGATTAGAGCCATGCAGCAAACATGCTTACAATCCACAGAGAAGTGTGACATTCCAAAATCTGATTACATGCCAATTCACAGAGAAACTGCAGATTTGTGTTCTGCACAGAGGTTCCCTGCCCTAGCAAACATCCTTTGGGACCCTCGTGAGCCGGGAGGTCAGGCTGTGTCTGCCAAGGTTAGGGTCAGGGTTAGAGCTTACAGAAACCTTGGCCATTTCAGCCAGCTGAGCTCTTGAATTGCTTGAATAAATGTGCTGCGTGCATGTCACCTTGGGATTAACATGCGTGCAACACATTTCACATGTTTGAGAGTAAAATTAAACGTTAATTAGGTTTTTTCATGTAGGCCATATTCTGCCCTTTGGCTTCTCTCTTTCCCAAACAGAAGACATCAGAGCTTTGGTACCAACTCTGCCAGTGCTCAATTGCTACCTACAGATCCGTACAGGTGCTGTCAGCTAACAAACAGTAAAAACAAAAGGGGATTCACTCGGTTAAAGTTTTACACTGCCCTGAGCTAGAGCTAATTTTCAGTCTAGACAGTGTAGAACTTGCAGGTATGTTGCTTCAGGTTTGACAATGGGGTAGTTACATTCGTACAAAAGCATTTATAGTTAATTCAGCAGTTGCTAGTCTGAGAGGATGCAGTGTGCCAAGGCAGGTAAACTAGCCTGGGATTTGGGCTGTCTGTGCTGCTGGCTGTAGGCTCTAGAGACACAGGAGGGAAAATCTCACCCTGCAACTTCTGCAGGTCGTGGGCAAAGTGTTTGGGGGTTTCTGGGGGAGGGAGTGCAGCAGTGGTGGCGTGGGCAGACAGCCTGCTCCTGAAATGAGCCTTCTTTATTTCACAGCGGGAGCAAGTCTTCAAGTGTGCAGACCATATGTACGCCTGTCTGCCCAGAGCTTTCCCCTCTTCCATAATGATGGTACAGGCTGTGCTGAGCTGCAACTCAATAAATATCAGCCAGCTCTCTCCAGAGAGACAACCGCTTTCTGCACCCTCCAAGGGCTGAGCACAAGCAATGTAGCTAGGCTCATTCTGCTCTCCCTTGTGAGTACAGGCAGTGTAGTCACCACCAAACATCCCCACAGCCAGAGGTTTCATCCTTTAGCACACAGGAGTCTCAACACTGCTGCAAATTCCTCTCTGGGCAGGCACAGTTATGCCTATTGTTTTAATTAATCATCTTCCCTTGGAGATTCAGGGACTCCTGATTCCCAAGGTCTGGCTTTTGATTAGGGTCAAATGTGGTATATCTAAGGCAGCTGTGTGGCCAGCCTCCTCCTGTCTTTGTTTGTACACATGTACATGAGCTGTCCCCAAATGCATGTGTGCCAGGGCACACACATTTTATGTTCCAATAGCGATATGCCCCTCAGAGCTTTTTCTTTAGCTCCACCAAAAGCATATACCCACATGCCTCTAGAATAAAACAGGACAGTCTTGTCTGCCTGGGTTGTTCCCTGCTGAATTTACATTCTTCTTTCCTCAGGGCTCTGTTTTCTGCATTTCTTGGGATTATAGGAACCTTTTGTGTTTAAAATTCTTGTCCCTTGTTTTCCCCAGGTTGCTTTAAATAGAAGGGGAAAATAAACTGAGGAGCCATCAAAGCTCATCTCACTTCTCCGAATTGATTCTCTGACCCTTTTTTACCATCTGTCCCCCTCTGAAAATCTCCAGCTTTTATCTGCACCGTTCCACCTTTTGCAATAGAGGAAAGCCCCTGAAGCTCCTTCTGCCCTTTTAAAAGAATCCACCTCTGCAGCCAGACACCAAGCTTCATTTCTGTTAAGGTTTTCAATCCCACTCACTCCTTTGTCTTGGCTTATACGTCACCCTGTTCCTCTTGGGTGGGCAAAAAGGGGATGGGTGCTGCCGCTGTGCTGAGTCCTGACTGGGTCACCCAGTGCTGCTGGGCTGTCTGGGCTAGGCTATAAAACACAGCCAAGGCAGCGCAGCTGGCTCAGAGACCAGACTGAATTCTGCAGACGCGAGGGACCCACGCGCAGCCTCTGCCGCCTCCTGCGTTGCTGTTTTTCCTGAAATACAGAACCAACCTCCAGAGCAAGATGTGCAAGGGACTCGCTGCGCTGCCAGCCACTTGCTTAAAAAGGTACTGTTTATTTCTGAGTGTCTGTTGATGGTCTTGTTAGGCTGATGTATTGAACTTGGTGTCTGAAGCACAAGTGGCAGATTTGGTCCTGCTGCTCTTCTAAGATGAGATATAAATGATTGCTTACAGGCTATTTTTTATTTTTCTGTTATTTGGAAGCAGAATTACATGAAGGTTTTGTACCGAGCTATGCGAACTCTAAGCCCATCCTTCTCATCAGCAAAACAAGCAGCTCTTAGCACTGCTATATATTGATATTCCTGTCATCTGCTTGTACCACAAGCTTTGCACCCCTTTTCTCCTTTGAATCCTTTCTCTGCTGAATTTTCCTTTCTTGATTTTTTGAGGGAAAAGGAAGGCAGGAAGGATATATTAAAAAAAAAATAGAATTGAGAGTCATTCTCCAAAACGCATCCCAAATGCAGAAAGCCAGCCTGGCAGAACAAGGCAGGGCTGCAAGCCAGCCCAGGGCAGCGCGGATCTGGATGCGGCACCAGCCAGTGCAGGGTCAGCCCTGGGTGTGCAGGGGTGGTGAGGGACCAGGGCAGGCTGTACCCTGGTGCACAGTGCTGTGGGGCTGGTGTGGGGCTGGCCATTCCCAGTGTGCCATGCTGATCCGGAAGGGCTGCACTGTACCCCTGCCATGAGTGCATGATCTGGCTGCATCCCAGTGTGCAGCACCAGCCAGGCATCCCTGTGCCCCCAGACATGCTCTCATCTGCATGGCTTGCCCTGCAGTCCAGTGTGAGGGGATCTCTATGCCAGCAAGGTGGCCATGAGCTCTCATGGAGGGGTGTTATTCCCTTTCAGGTGCTATGGGGCCTTGAGACCCCCAGCAGAGTGGCCCAGGTCCCCAGAATGGCACCAGTCCCACAGAAGTCCCTGCTCATCCAGCCCATGCGAACTTGCATGGGTCTCTGATGGTGCAGTGCTTTCCAGCCCCTCATGCCTTCAGGCTGCTTCCCAGTGGCTGAGCAGTGAGAGAGGGTTGGGAAAATACAAACTGAGATTCAGCTCGCTCCCATCTAGGAGAAAAAGCTCCCACTCATGGTGGATTTGAAAACAGGTGCTAAAAATGCAAGGAAGAAATATTGACACCCTCCCCCCAGTTTGCAGGAACATGTGATTGGGAAAAAAAAGAACATTTAAAGAAAAGGTGGGGAGGGGAGAGTTCACATCTTTTAACCTTTCTGTGCAGGATTCCCAAGAAAATCCCTCTCTCGAGGTTGCTGCGGGACGCACTGCAAGCAGCAGCATCTTGTTTCCCCCTGCTGCCGCCTTCCTGCAGACCTGAGCGGTCTCCTTCTTCTGGGGGCAAGCAGCATGACAGCATGCAGCCGAATCTGCCAGTGCAGAGTACCCGATGTCTGCCAGGGCAAGGCCTGGGTGCTGGCCCTCATCACAAGCACCCTGCTCTAAGGAAGCTCTGAGGTCCGTTCGCTCTCACCCTAGTGCTGCAGTTGTTAAGGAAACATTTACGAGCACAGCAAAGTGGTGAGATAAGATATGATCGGGGAGGGGGTGCTGACAGGGTGCAAAGAGCAGTGCTGGGACGCTGAGCAGCTACCAGAGCTCAGCCCCTACATAGCCTCTTGCTCTTTTCCAGGCTCTGATCTGAGAAGCAGGAGAGTAATTTCCTTCTTACACTATCGTTGCACTCTGCAGCAGGCCAGGGCTTGCACCCCAGAGCAAGCAGGACTGATTTACCCAGCCCTTCCTCCAGTTCTTAAATTGGAAGAAAATCCAGAGAAATGCTGAGAGCAGTACCAGCTGTATATCTGGATGCTGCTATCAGGCAGTGATTGTCCTAAGCATGCTAGAAGGCAGAACAAAATTAAACATGAATCATTGAGGAGCTTGCTGTGGAGCAAGGAATTAGCCTTCAGTTAGTATGGGCTGGTTGTGGTGAAACTCGTGGCTCAGCCCCTAATCTCACCCCATGGTCCTGCTCTGAGCCCTTTGCTTCCTCCCTTCCCTCTGTATCACAGGCAGCTGCTTGGCGATGTGGCCTGGCATGGCCCTGCTGTTCCTGTAGCTCGATGATGAGGCAGGGAGATGGCAGGGGCTGACAGAAAGGATTAGCAAGGGTGTAAGAACTAGACATTGGTAGCTGTGCGAACCAGCTCAAGGAGAAGTGACACGTTTACAGTGCAGTGATGCCTTTCTATCACAATAATGTAATTGTAAACAAACAGTAGGAAAATGACAACTTCTCCCACTTTGCAAGGCCTGCCTCCAGGCAGATGAGCTTCTCAGCAAGAAAATGGTGCTGTTGAACATGAAAAATTACTTCTTTGACTTCGTTGTGTTTGTCTAGCAGCAAAAATGTGCATTATGTGAGGAGTGGAAAGTCAGCACTGGAGTCACTAGCAGCCACCTGCATTTGTGTCATGACTGAAGCAAAAGGAGCTTGTTGTGGGTGAGGACACTGCAGTGGGAATTGGAATGCATTATCTTCATCTTGCTCTTGAATTGTTTCTTTCAGTGCCAAAGACATGAAGCATCGTTTGGGCTTCTTGCTGCAGAAGTCAGACTCCTGTGACTACGGCTCTTCCCAGGGCAAGAAGGAGAAAATATCTTCAAGCCAGAGGTAAGAGGAGATGCTGCCATGTAGTTAAGCCCAGGCTGGCCGCAACATGTTATTTACTCCTTCACTGAGCTGAACTTCGTTAGTGTTTCTGCTGCTGCTTCCTAGTAACTCCTGAATACCTGTGTTTGAATCTAGTGGGGCGATAGTTCTCAGGTATTGATAGTCCCTTTCCATGACAAAAGTTAAACTAGACGTTCCTTTCTGCCAACACTTCTGTGACTCAATATGCATATGCACACGGAAAGATTTGTGCAGGGGAATAACGCCATCACAAGACCCAGCTACTGTTCCCCTGACAGGTTGAAGAAATCAGCTCTTTGGAGTTAGCCGATATGACCTGTAAGAATGGTCCCAGCTCCATGCTCCAGCAAGAGATGCAATCAGTCACAAAGTAAACACAAAGTCTCCAGTAATTGCCAGGGATGGCAAACCAGAATTTCTGTAGGTTGGATCTGGGATACTCAGGGGTCTCTCTAAAGGAATCAGACATTTCCTTCTTGGTCTTTTGTGTATGCTCTTAGAACAATCAGGGGAAAAGATTTTCTAATGGTGCAGAGCAAAAGAACAGATTTGTCTCTTCTGTATGGCCCTTAAATCTTCCCTATGTTTCGCCCTTTGTCTCCTTTTAGGGTTAGCCAAGAAGAAGTCAGAAAGTGGGCGGACTCTTTGGAAAACTTGATCCATCATGACAGTAAGTAAAGAGGGCCCTTCTGCTGCCTGCAGAGTGTGTGTGCTGTGATCAGTCCCTGGAGTGAGCATAGAATGTTATCTTATGCCTCTTAGCAGCGCACAGTACCTCTTTTGGCCACACAGGCCTCTGGGATGGGTGGTGAAGTGTCCCCTTGGTGAAATCCCAGGGACAATCACAAAATGTCAAGAGTGGAGCTTTGACCTGTTGCTGAGCTGTCCTTTTTGTAAACGTAACTGGTTTATCCCCTCTGCAAGGGGAGTGCAAGGCCACAGCACACAGTTAACAGTGGGTTAAACAAGAATCAAAAAGTGGAGAAGCTGAGCCCATGGGAGACTTTGTCTTCCTGTCAGTTCCAGGCTACACTGATGTCCTTGAGGTTTCCTTTGTGCTGTTCCCATGGCCTGAGGCTTTATGGTGTCTGTTGGCTGTCTCCTCAGGGCCTCCTGGGAACATGTGAGTTGCCTGTGTTCTCCTGGCTGAGACACTGGAGCAGTCTCACAGTGGGGGAGCAGGCAGCTGGGGGACCCACATGTGACATCCCCACGGGGCCTGTCTGAATTCCAGGCTCCCTCGACAGGCACAAGCTGCACGAGCAACTGCCGTGGAGGCAGGCAGCCATCCCGGCTGCTGGCCCCGGGGGAGCTGCTCATTCTGCTCTGGGAAGGAGAACCCAGAATTGCTGTTTGCTAGGGTTCACGGGTACAACTCTCCAGGAACCAGCACTCTTACCTGACCTGTTTTTTCTCTAAACAATCTGTAGGAGGACTGGCTGCTTTCCGTGCCTTTCTCAAATCTGAGTACAGTGAGGAAAACATTGAGTTCTGGGTCAGTTGTGAGGACTACAAGAAAACCAAGTCACCAGCCAAGCTCAGCCCCAAGGCCAGAAAGATCTATGATGAGTTCATCTCAGTGCAGGCAACAAAAGAGGTATGTACACAGAACATCTCTCGGGCAAAGGCGTCACCCTGAATTCTGAGCTAGGCCAGCAGCACAGGGAAGTAAAGACTGGTAATTTCACAAGACTTGAAGGGTGCTTCTTCTCTGCTAGTTAGCAAGTAAATGGTGTCATTTTTATTGCTTCCATATTAAACTTGGATAGAGAGAAAGTGGGTTTAGTCACAACCATGTGACCATCCTGTGGGCGTACTCAAATGGGAGAAGCCCAAGAGGACTCTGATTCCCAGTGTTCCTGCTCCTCCCATGCAATTTAGTTTCCTGGCTGGCTGCATCCCTTAGGGGTATGTGTCAATCCTCCCTGACAGTTCATCTGACAAAAGGGATGCATTGATATACAGCTGCGCAGATTCTGCCAAGGCTACGGGGTGTCAAACAGCCATTACAGACATCTGCCCAAAAAGGAGAGCTAAAGCACATTTGGTGGAGAGATGCTTGGATTTTCCCTTACCTATGCTATCTACTTCTGGGACATGTTCTAATTGCGCTGTCCCTTTGGCCCACAGGTGAACCTGGATTCATGCACACGGGAGAAGACAAGCCACAACATGCTGGAGCCTACACTGTCCTGCTTTGATGAGGCTCAGAGAAAAATATTCACCCTCATGGAAAAGGATTCGTACCGCCGTTTCCTCAAGTCACCCTACTACCTGGACTTGGTCAGCCCACCTGCTGCTGGCTGTGGGCCCGAAAACTGCAAAAGAAGCCATACTCACACCTTAGACTGCAACTCTAACATCATCTCCCAGTGCGCCTGAACCTGCAGCAAGGCAGGAGCAGGCAGGGCTCTTGCAAGAATATATGGCAGCAAAAGCATTCATTGGCATGAAGCAGCAGAGCTGTCTCCAATAGCTGTCTAATGTCCCAGTTGTATCCCATGTCATGCAACAGCCAGCACTGTAACGCAAGCCAGGCTCAGTGTGCATAGCAAACCCTCCTCTGACTCCATCAGTGTAGGAGCCCTGGAGTCTCTATCTGACAGGAAAGCTGGGTGCAGTCCTTGTGTGTCCACTGTGTTTCTGGTGAGCCCTGCAAGCCCAGGAGGGTGGTGGGGAGCACTCATTCAGACCCAGCACTACCCGCCAACGGACCAGTCTTGCAGTGTTGCAGTGTGACACCTAGCAAAGAGCAGGGGAATGAGGAAGCCAAGGGAAGTGTTGGGGACTGTGATCTCCCCTTTCTAATTGGCAAAAGCTTAGATGAAAAGGACTTGCTCTGGTCCTTAGCAATGTGAAGCTCTCTCCTCTGGCCACTTCTCCCTCTGTAGCATCTAGTTTATGCTGGCCAAGGATCTTTCCTAGGGGTGTACAGAGTTATTGTTTTGGGGGAGGTTAATTATTCTATATATTATTGTGTCCCTCATGCTTCCAGGTTAAATATTGTAGCAGAGCAGAACAGAAACATGTTCCTTCTCTCCCGGATTAACAGGTATATATTCCTGACTCTGGGAGTGCCATTTGGATTCAGGTTTATCTGCCCTGGCTTGTATGGAGCAGTTTGTGAGGGAATAGGACCACAACCACAACAGCTGGGTGAGGAAAGATCCTGCTTGGGAGTACTTGAAAATGTCTTTTTTTTCTTTTTTAAATGTTATTTATGTGAGTTTATATTTCAGTAGTAGCATGACTCACTTTTTTTTTCCTGAAGATGGTAGGAGGAATGTGTCAGGCTCATTACTGCTCCTGGGCTTTGCAAGAAGGCAGCTTCATTTTTAGTCACTGCGGTTAGACATGGCCTTCACTGGGGGCTTTGGGACTGACACTGACCTGCAGTTGGTGGCAAGAAATAAGTGCAGGGCTTGCTGTCTTGGGCTGCAGTACCAGGTATAACGCTGTCCCCCAGCCCCTTGGTCTCTCCTTAGTTGGATAGTGCTGCTCTGACAACCATGTATTCCTTGCTCTGCATCCCAGTCCAGATAACAGTTCTCACACCAGGGTTTTGACATGGCAGGAGGAGGCTGTGTTTCTCCAGTAGACACTTCCAAGCCCACAGAGAAATGTCTCTTTTAGCATTTGCTTTATTTTGTGTTTATTCACCTGTACTGACACATACCATCATAGCATGTTCAGCTAAAAGATGGAGAGGCTTGCTAAAGCTCTGAACATAGCCAAGCATGTGGCTATGTTTTATTTCCCCTGGTATTGGGAATTCTTGATAACTATTATAAAAACTGTATTGATATTTAAATAATAATTAATTCATTCTGAATAAAAAATTTTGTGTTAGTCTTTTCTAAAATGCCATTGTGTGAACCAAAGAAAATGCACAGAGACCCAATTCACTGGCAAAGGTTACTCTAAGAAGACATTTTACAAATGGCTTCACACACGTTTTAATTATGGAAAGATGTAACAGCCATTTTATCCTTCAAATGCCTTTGGCATCATGAACGTAGGGGATGCTGGGCTTTTTGGGGTCAATGCTGTGCCTGACAGTGAGCACAGCACAGGGACCACCCAATCTTCCTGAGGGGCTGGTCTGACTGTGAGGCCCCTGTGACAGCCTTGGAGGGGGCAACATAAAGGAACCCCTCCTCACTGCAGATGTCTTTCCACCCACAGCTCTAGAGGGACACATGTTTAGCTCAGAGCTCAGCCTGTCTCTGTTCCTTGTGGACACAGAGCTGCCCAAAGGCAGTGTGGCTGGCAGTGAGCAGGGCTGGCTCTTGTGCCCCTACAGGTACCACAGCAGCTACTGGGGTGTGAGCCGAGCGTGTGAGCTGAAGCCTGAGGAAGCACCCGGGCAGTGGGGCTGAGGGTGCCTGTGCCACGCTGGTGAGTTTCCTTTGGACCAGCCTCCTGGGGTGATGTTGTTATGTGCTTTTTCAGTTTCCTGAGAAACCACCACGTCTGTTGCAGCAGAAACTCTCAGAAGCCTTTGGTCTTGCCAGGCCTTTTGGGCACAAGTTTTGGGAGAGCGCTGCAGAGGGTAAGGAAACTTTCAGTGCAAAGAGATAAAATGAACCATCAGTCAAGATAGTAGCAGAAATAACATGTTTATGTGTGGATTACTGAGTAGTACAAGAACATGTGTTAACACAACCAGTTCCTCAGTGCACACCAGTGCCCGTGTCTTCCCCGTATGAAGATCTCTAGTGGAAAGCACACGGAGAACATCAGCCTGAAAACCTGCTGCTTGTGTCAAGAGCCAATTGCCCCTCCTGATCTCATTTCAGCCCTTGGCCACAGCACTCAGCACCCTCCAAGAAGTGACCAAGGAATGGGGGGAGCCTGCACGAGCCCTGGGATATCCTCAGCCTCCCCTGGGCAGTCCCCAAGGCTGGGACCAGGCAACACCAACAGAGCCCTCCATCGCTGTGTCGGGGGAGAGCTGGGTGCATCACATCATGGCTGGGGGGGTGTGAGGGTCTGGGTCACTGGAATAATCAGAAAACACACAGCAAACGATCCCCCAGCGTTATTCCAAGGGATGCGGCTGCAGGGAGCTCTCCTCCACATGTCCCTATAGTGGGAAGTGGGATCCGGGGAGGCACTGAGGCAGTGCCTGGTGCCTGGAGACCCTGCTGCAGCGTGGGGTTACCTTGCCCCACGGCAGGGTTGGGGTCATTCAGAGAGCACAAGACCTGCCTCCTGTGTCGGCTCAGGTGCCAGGGTGCACCCAGCAGCCACAACACAGGGTGATTCTGGAGGATGTTTTGGAAGATGCACCTTCATGTTCACTCAGGCGAACGGCCAAGGTTTCCCTGCACAAGGTCTGAGGCTGTGCTCAACCCGCACATGCTCATCTCTCTGACTAACCACAAGCATAATAACCAGAAACTCTGCTTTTTGGCTCTCTGACTCACTGGGGATCCAGATGCCCACATTAGGAGTATTGCATATATGTATGTGTGTATACTTATATATGAGTATATGGATACAGATGCACAATGTTGTGTGTATAGTGCTCATACATATGCCAAGTATTACAAGACCAGTCTGATAAAATATATGAAGATATATGACAGTTGGGATTAGCCCAACAGTAAATACCTCTGGGCCTGTGGAATGGTCTGCTATGGCGAAGGTACAGGTATTGCTGCCTTTCTGAGATGAGCCTGCTTGAATAATTAGCCAAATGACCCTTCTGCACAAACACAGG
>JANHGB010010291.1:0-61979 GCA_026283785.1 Coracopsis vasa
CTCTGGCCAGAAAGTACTTTCTGGGAGTTAGGTTGCAGTGACTAGGAGGCCAGTGAAGAGCAATTTGAGCTTTTCTGACTCTGAAACACAGTGATTGCAATTCCATTTGCCTGGTCAGAAACTACCTCTCAGCAGACATCTGCCCAGCAATTCCTTCAGACACCAGACTTTTAATTGATCATTTCAATTAAAAAGAAAACAAATAGCCTCAGATTTTAGGGAAACATTTTCTGGTTTCTTTCCAAGGAAAACCATGTAACAAGGTTGAGGGTATTCTCGGGGTGACAGGAATGATGTACTCCTTTAGTTTTCATTTTACAGAGATGTGGTTCTACGTGGTTTTCTAAGCGCAGACTTAGAAAACTGAGTGCACTAAGTGCAATTCTTGTTTCTTCATCAGAAATGATCATGACTTTTGATTCAGCCTTGATTTCTGAATAAGAGGAATTATTACTAGAACGTAAAATGGTAGCATTTTACAATGTAAATGATATGATGTTTATGCAAGTCCTTAGGTAAGAATGTACCACTTTATAACGCAAAATAAGCATCTAAATTACTGACACAGCATCTTTGAATCAGCGAGTGTTTGCTATAAAGTGAAGAGCAGGGAGACAACACAGACTTAACACAACAGGCTATGCCTAATATTACTTAGAATCAGACCACAATGATTTCAGCTCAAGGCAAAAAAACCCCTATTACTATTTATACTAAGAAGATCTTTCAGTGTTGAGAAAGTGTAAACTGACATCCCATGCTTTCCGCATTTACTGGTAAATAGCTGCTCATCATCAGAGAACTGGACTACAGAATATGGCCATTATTCCTTCCTTGTCAGGGAGAAATAAACCCACAGCAACCCAACAGCCTCCCTTGCCACATGCAGGGAGTTCTATTACAAAACCATATTGTTCCCAAAGCCTCAGGACGCTGACTGGGCATCCCAAAAGGCAAGAAACTGCTCTTCCCAGGCGTTGTTAGGACAAACTGGCTTTAAGCAATCCCTTTTCTGAAAGCGGATCAGTGACAACCCTCCTGGCGCCCCCTCCATCCCATCGCACCCTGCCATTGCCTCCATCCCCTGCCCGGGGGTCTCGCCGGAGCCGAGGGCAGGTCTCGCAGGATGCCCAACCACGCCACCCCTCGCACCTACCGGCTGCTGCTCCCCGCGGCCCCGCCAAGCCGATGGATGGAGGAGACTGCCGCGGGAGGTCACCAGGCTGCTGGTTTGATCTTCAGTTCGTTTTCCATCCGAAAAGTTAACTCCTTCACTCCCTGGAAGGGCTGTCTGTGCAGCCGCGCTCGTCCCTTGCTGGGGACGCTGAGCACACCCTTGCACCAAGCTGCCAAAAACAAGCCCACTCACCTGAGTGAAACCAGGACATGGGGGGGGGTGACACAGGGGGGTTTGCTCTGCGACTTGGGGGTGAGTTTGCTGCAGAGGAGCCCACAGTGAGATCTTCCTCTTAACAACTTACACCCCTTGAGCCCTTGTCCTGAAGCCTCCCATATTCCCACGCATTCCTGTGGCTGCCAAATCCCTGCTGGAGACCCCGGGGGTTTACACTTGGGAAGGGAAGGGGAAAACCTTTGACAGCACTTTTATCCCTTTCTCACCAAGCCCCTGGGAAATTGCAGGGGTTGGAAATCGCTTCTGGCAGAGGAGAAACCCAGATCTGCGAGGGCATGCTGGGACGTGGCCCTAAAACATCCCAGCCCCAGACTTGCTGCCAGGAGCCCCCAGCCAGACCTATTCTGGCCTCCTTGCTTTGATCAGAGCGAGGTTCCTGGGGACAGGGATAGGGTTTGGTGGTCCAGATCAAGGTGAAAGGATGTTTGCTCATGCAAGAGCAGAGGGAAGAAGATGCCTCTGCTTGGCCCTTGCAGCCCACTGAGTTTCCAGCTTCCTGTGCTCCAGCATCAGCTCCTGAACGTGACACTACCATAATGCATAGGATGGGGTAGGTCCAGCCACCAGGAACAAAAACTACTGCATTTCCAGCAAGATGCATAAAATGGTTACGTGATGATGTCAGCCCTGACCTCCATGTACTTCCCTGCTGTACAACTGTTGAGGGATGGAAATGCTTTCTGCATTTTGAGGCACTGCTTTCTGTCTTCCGTCCCTGCTGCAGGCTCGCTTTTACCTTTGACCACCACATGTGCCCCACGTAGACTGCTCAGGTTTGGCAGATGGGAATTTTTAGGCTCCTGCTCCCCAGGGAACCAAACTAAGTCTAGTCATGGTGGAGGCTTTGTCAAACACCATTTGTTAGGCATGAAATCATGGCTCCACATGAAACCTTGCTCTTGGAGCTGGTGTTACACATCGGCTGCCCTCTCTCCCAGCTCTGGTGGCAGTGAGAGGAAAGGAACAGCACAAACACCTACCAGCCTCCTGCACAGGAGGATGTGCCCGGTGAGCAGGATGCAGGGACAGGAGCATCTCACCAGGCATTTTATCATTTCACATGGCAGGAAGACTGTGGTGGAGGTTCTGTCACAGACCCAGGGTGTTGCAGTGCCCATGGGCACAATGCAGGCTGGCCTGGGCACACCAGCACTCGCTGTGCTGAGACCAGCTGCTGCCCACCCCTCCTTAATCTCCACATCCTTGCCAGTGCATCAGCCCATGCATCCCCAGGAGTCCATATGGGTCCTCGTTGCTGGCAATGAAGTGCTCAGAGCAAACGACAGCGGCTCCTTCAACTCTGGCACTGTCCCCTGCATCTGGCCTTCACTTGTGAGCTCCCCAGGGCTTTGCCTAGACCCTTGAGTGAGTCCAGTGCATTTTACCCCCACATAAATAACACGAACCTCAGCCAGCCCCTCTGGGGTGGATGCACCCATCAGCGCCTCTTCCTGCCCAGGTGATTCCATAAGACCATCGCTGCACGCCATGGCCAGCACCCTGCAGCACCCATGCACCCTGAGTTACACAAAAAGCGACTGTTGTCCCCAGTAATAGGAACCTTGATGAAAGAGGAGCCTGAGCAAGGCAGAGGGAGGACAGAGGCACCCCCTGCCCTTTTCACCAGGGCAGGAGGCTCTGAGTGCAGCACCATAATTCCAGGTGAAACGCAGCATCTCCAGGGCTTCACCAACAATGGCACATGAGATGAGAGCCAACACGTAATCCCTGTGCAGACACCCTTATCTTAAGGTGTCTTAAGCCCTTAAGGGCTGCAGCAGCTTTTCATTCATCCCCGAGATCAGCCCCACTCTGTGACTTAACTTAAAGAACAATATCTAAGATAATTCTTCAAGCCTCGCTCTGGAGGGAGGGCAGCTTTGGGGCTTTTGATTTCAAGTATGAAAAATGGAATTGCGGGTAATGACGCCTCTTGCTGCAGCGCAAGCAAGAAACCTTTCCACGTTCCATGGCTGGTCCCTGTGTCCTGAAGTAAAAGAGGATTTCTGCTTTCATTACAAAACATATTTGTATTTCAGCCCGAAAGGCCTTCTCATCTGGGAGCTCTCTAGCGGCCAGCAGTCTCTCCTGCATCTGGTGTTACTTAGCCAGCAAGTTTTCTTCTGCGTTGCCTGGGGGCCAGAAGTACTCCCCAAAAGGCGAAACACAGGTTAAAATTGTTTAGAGAACAAACCTCTGTTAGAACGCTTTATTGGAGTCCAGGGAAATTACTTCTAAACCACATACACATCATATTAGCAGCAATAATACACTTTTTAAAAGTCCGCTGTAAAAGTAACGACGTTTCAGACCGGAGCCAGCGTCTCAAACCCATCTGTACAGAGATGACATCAGACGCGCGGTTTATGTTTCCACTTTCCATGGTGTGAAAGAAAATACACTGCTAAATGCACTTACCTTTAGCTAATAAGTTTGCTAAATTCAGATAGTTTAGGTGTCTAATTGCTTGAGCTCAGAAAACTTCATTTTCACAGAAAGCTAAAACCAGGGTTTTCCGTCATTTAAAGGTTTCTTGGCTTGTATCAAACCCACCCTCCTCAGTCCTTACTGGGTTCTGCCACTCTGATGCTTAAATCTGCTGCTATATTTAAATTATTACGAGGTGACAAATTAGTCTAGGAAATGAATAGTGAACACAGGACCTGTGCCAGCGGCTGTCTCACAGCGTTACATCGAAAGTGTTTAGGTTCACCTGGTTGACATCAACCTTCCATCTCCCCCTATGGTTTGGTGAGGGATGGAGGTGCCAGTGGCCAGGGAGGGTGCTGGGGTGGGCAGCCTGGAGCCACACCAGACATACTGCAGGACCCTGCCTTCTGCCTGGCAGCTCCAGTGCCCCGACCACCCTGGCCTCGGTCCTTGCTGATGTCAATGGAGCAGTTGCATTAAATGCCAGTGACTTCTCAGCTGACAATGGAGAGGCTGGGTTACCCCCACATGCATCTGCTGTGAGCAGTAGAGGGGTCTCCTCTGTTTCACTCCACCACGAGGAGGTGGGCTGTGGGCATTCAGTTCAAGCAGGTGCAGTCCCAGCTGATTTGAACCCTGCCTGGGGTACACTAGGTCCAAGCACATTATACATTGCTTTTGCTTATGGTTACCTGCCCTTGATGGCATTTTCTGCAGTGAACAGGAACTCCAGAGGGCTGTTCCCATCTGCAAAAAGATGCCATTGGCTGGGGTACAGAGACAGGCAGTGCGATGAGGATGTGCTGGCATGCACATGCTAAAGCTAGCCTGAGGTTTCCGCATCATCTTAGAAAAGGAGTAAAAAATACAAATTATGAGACCAGGAAAATGAAATCTGAGCAAACACCACTAATGTTTTTTTTCATAACTTCTTAAACCACCTCCTATGTTTATAAATGAAAGAGAAACATCAGAGGTTCCAAGCTTGAGATCCCATTTCCTTGTTAATGAGAAACACCCTGAATACTTCTCAGTCTGGTTTCAGATGTTGCCTTCTTACAGAAATGACCATCTCAAGCATTCATCCTTCTGCTAATGCACACCTTTGCATCAAAAGATACCCTGGGTTTTTATTCTTATGACAGCCTTATGTTTTTCCTTTTTTATACATGGGAACAAGCATTTTCCTAATCTTAAAGAAACCCTTCTCAGCAGGGGTGCAGATACAAAACATTTCTAAGGTGCAGTTGTCTTTGATTTCCAAAGAATTGGATTGGGTGCTAGAAAGCTGTGGAAAATAACCCCAGTGAGAAAGGAATAACAGAGAGCCAGGTTCTTCCAGAGCCTCCGAGACCCTTTCAAGTTGGTCTGAAAACCTCATTGTTAATCGAAATAATTGCATGAGAACCAATCAGGAAATCCTGAAACATTCAAAATGAAAACTTGTCATTACAAATCCACCATGGTGGCTAAAACCCAGATTATCTCTGTCAAAAGCTGTGGGAAAGTTTGCTTTGTAGCAATAGGGGCAGAAATAAATATTTGCCCAATCTGTTTTGTTTACCCTAAAACCATACATACATGTGCAGCACTGCAATTAAACACTATTTTCTTTCCCCCCATGTGCACATCATTCGAACTGCCCATGTGAGGAGCTTTTAAAGCACCTCTCCCAGGAGTCAGGGGGATGGCTCGACGCCAGTGAGTTACTCAGACAGTTACGCCATGGCGGGGCAGGTTGGGCTGCTTTGAATTTTAAGCCTCATTTCTTCGGTCTCACCTCCGAGTCCATTTAAACAGAGCTGAGCCCCTGCTATAATATGAAGTAATTTAAAGCAGACACACAAAGCGCCATTGCAAACGTACCTGCGAACGTGTTGTTATGTTTAGTGGTAAACACCAGGCGCATCCGCAACGTGGTGCTTGCTGGGGAGCAGGCGCAAGGTGAAGGGTGCTGGCAGGGTCTGCTTCACCATGACAATGTGCAGACTCCCCACATTACAGTATTTACATCACATAAGGAACTGCATGTTTTCTTGAGGAAGAGTGGTGCTAGGGGTGACTGCGTTGGTGGAAGAGCTGGACCCCATGCGGGCACCAGGAGCAAAGACCTCTTATGTGACTGGTACCAGAGAACATCCCCAGCACTTCGTCATGCCAAGATACCCAGCACCATGTGGCAGCCCTATGTTAACCCTTGTGAGCCCAACTACCACCAGCACTGCCAGCGCCCCTCCCATGGATCCCGTTCCCTGCCTATGGGGTCCTGGAGGCTTCTCTTGAGGAGGTCCTTACCTGCCCAGGGGTTCAGCATTTTCACCAATTTCAAGTCAAGGGACTGCTCAAGTGATGGCCCAGCTTCCTTGGGGACACCAGGCTAAAACAAGTGGTTCAACCAGAGCTGTTCATGGCCCTGCAGTGGTCATGGGCCTCTCCTGTACATACCCTGGGAACAAAGTCCTCTGCGCTGACCACTGCTGTTGCAGGGACAACATCAGAGCTATGGATGCAAAATGTCTCCAGTCTGGGCTCTGTTTTGTAACAGCTGTCTGCAAGGTTAGTGGTGTGCTTTGTTTTGAAAATAAGGTCCACGCTTACAAACATGTCATCTAAAAATGCAGCTGTTTAAAAAAAGTAAATTAGAAAAATAGAAGAAAAAAGGATTCCAGCCCAGTGGTCCGGCCCTGCTGGTCCAGCCCCTGTGACAACAGCAGTCAAACAGGTGAAGAGAAAAACAAGGGCTGGAGAAGGAGCGAATGGTCACCACATTTAGGAACACCTGCGGGAAGTGACCGCAGCAGAAAACAGTTCAGAGCATCTTGGAAAATACATGGATGATGCCCATAACCCACCATTGTTCCTGAGGGGGCTGGAGACCTTGGGACACTTCACCCCAGGACCCCACCGGAGCATCCGCTGATCCCACTGGCATCACATGAAAGTGCAGCAATCCTCGGTGAGGCACAAAGATCCTTCCAAAGTCTGTTCTTGCCTGACACAACTCACACCTAAACAAAAGTACAGCTTATTTTATCCAGATTTAGCAAGCCTTGGCTCTTCATCATCTCAGGAGACTGGGGTCTTGGTGCTTCTCCCACTCGAGTCATCAGGAACGTTGCCACAGGCTCCAGACGGCAGCCAGACCTTATCCTACACCCTTATCTGTCCAGCTGACACCTTTTCATTTCCCAGTCCCTGTCATAACAACAAATTTTCCAGAGCTGAGCGCTGCTACAAGTAGAGTGGGACAGACAGCAGCTTTCTGCTGCAGCACAGGCAGGTGATGGTGCTTGGTTGTGATTGCTGTGGGTCCCTCTGAGCTCAAACCCCACGGTCACTGCAAATCAAACCCTGTGCTGGGAGCCCCTGCTCCCATCTGGGATCATCCCATCACCCCATGCCAACCTGGGATGCCCCAGCCCTTCGGCTCTGGCTCTGTGGTTGGGGTTTCTCTTCCCTGGCCACGGGCAGCACCACAGGCACGATGTGTGTTGTAGGAATGAGAAATGCTGGCATTTTGCTCCTCCTGGCCCCTGCCCTGCAGTGAAAGGATGGCTCACACCAAAGTGCTGTGGCCAGGACTCACCAGGCTTGTGACAGCACGTGAATGTACTGTGAGAGTGCTGAGGCGCTGGTACAGAGTGCCCAGAGAAGCTGTGGCTGCCCCATCCCTGGCAGTGTTCAAGACCAGGCTGGACGGAGCTTGAAGCAACCTTGGTCTAGTGGAAGGTGTCCCTGCCCATGGCAGGGGCTGGAACTGGATGAGCTTTCACGTCCCTTCCAACCCAAACCAGTCTGTGATTCTATGATTCCAGGATCCACACCACCACTTCTATGCAAGGAAGATGAGTGGTTTGACACAACACTGTTTCCAAGTAAGAAGTGGTGGCAGCTACAGGCTGGCTGCCTGCATGTTTGAATTCAAGTTTCAGCAAGTTTCTGCAGGACGCAGCAATGATTTTCTGTGAAACCACGGGAGCAGACACATCCTGTGTGCATCCCCTCGCAGGACCATCCCTTCTGGTGTCAGACACCAGGAGCACTTCCAGCCACCCACCGTGCTGGGCTGTGGCACCTCACTGGCATCAGGAGCCGTGGTTGCTGCGGCTGGTAACCCTTCATCACCAACTGACAGCTCTGACCAGCTATTTGTGCCTGCACGTACACAGAGAGGGGTTTGCCCCGCCAGAACAGGCAGAGGAGGCACACTGCTATTAGCAGCAGGCACCTTCTTCCCACCCTTGGAAGAAATAGAGAAACTCAATGGGAGTCAAGGATACCTTAAGAGAGGAATAGAAACCAATGGGGAGCTGCGCTGTGAGAGAAAGAGGCCAGGGAGCAGGATTATAGATGAACAACATGTGCAGTGTAATTAATCTAGATTAGTTTTTATTTTATAGCATTAGCAGCCCGCAGTCACAGCATGTGGTGATCTGGTCTTGCGAGTTCCCAGCCTGTGCAGGGCTGGGCCGGATCACCCGGCGCTGGGAGAGCTCCAAGCACAGCATCAGCGCGCAGGAAGCAGCGCTGGTGACTCACCGGCTGCATGCTTGCTTGGAGACTAATGAACTCATACCCGACACTCCGGCCCTTTCCACGGCCCCTTCCATTAATCTTCTGCTTTAAAAGCACAGCGGTTGCTCAAGGGGGAAATTCCCACAGAGCACAGGGATCTGTGCCGGCAGCTCCCCTGCACCGACCTCCTTGGCAGCCCTCGCAGAGCCAAACGTCCGACTCCTCTGACCCGGCAGCAGCGCTTGGGAGCCGCTGGGATTTACGGCTCTTCCTCCTGACTTGACTGCCCTTGGAGGCTGGGTCTCCCGCAACGCATGCCGGGTGAGGGGGCTTGGGGCTGCATTCGTGTCTCGGGGATGAAGTGCAGAAGCAGGGTCTTGCCCTGGTGTCAGGCAGCTGATGGCGATGTCTTTGTTCCCATAAAAGATTCATCTGCAATAGCCTCTCTGGAAAGCTCAATGCCATCCTCACTGGCCCTCCCAGCCTCCCCCAAGCAAACCCTGGAGATTTGGGGTTTTGCTTTCCCTACATTACAAATTGCCATGTGCTGTCCCATTACCACCATGTACTACCCCAACAGGGCCCACATATCTGTTGTGTCTGGGCAATAACGGAGCTTTTTCAGCCTCAAAAATCTGAAGCACACTTAATTTTCTTCAAATTCCTGAAACACACGAGCTGCACAGCACCACAAACAGCAGGAAAACCTGGGATCTTGGAGGCAGTGTGTGCCAATCTGATCTGTGCCTCCCTTTTCACCCAGGACAGACCGTATTTAACATCTTCATGTGGAAAACTCTTGAATCATTCCATGGACGGCAAAGCCCTGCAACCGCAGCCTTTGCCCCAGAGGCTTTGCAGCACTGGGGAGTGGGACAACCAGTGCAACCAGGGACTGAGGGTCCAGTTACCACACGGCTACTTTACTCCATCCTTTGACTTTATTTTATATTTGTATTTCTTCAATATAATAGAATACAACTTATTTTACATCATGTGTACAAACTATATCACAATGCTTTACAGAGCAAAGCATGAATTACACGGTAAAAACAGGGAGAAAAATGATGATGTCCTCTGCACTGCCAAGCCCCTGTTTTCTCCCTATTCAGTGACCCCCAGGACACCCTCAGTCTACCGGGAAACTCCCATCTAATTCCTGGCCCATTACCAATGCGCTCCCCCCTTTCCAGAGCACAGGCAGGGCTGAGGCCCCACTGCTGCCCTGCAGCCAGCCTGGGGACTTGTCGCATTTAACCTCCCCTCGTTCTTATCTCTGTTCACACAACAAAAAGCAGCTCCCTTTCTTCTTAGCAACATAAGTATTCCCAAAGTAATCACTGCAAACTCATGGAAAAACCCCACATCATTCTTTTCTCTGAGGATGAGCTATTTTTCGCACAGAGCTCATGGGTGGCCTCAGATAAACCACTGGGTTTGGCAGTGCTGTTTGCTGCGTTTATGAAAGCAGTAAATCCATCAAGCTCCACAGTAACAGAGCCAGGCAGGATGAGGACCTGCCTCCTCTGATAGTCTCTTCTTGTATCTGCTTTCTGAACACAACTAGGAAAAGCACTCATAACCTCCATTCATGGTATTATGGGATATTCTAAGTGACATTAGGTTGATGACTGCAAGGTCTCCAAGTCCTAGCAACGAGAGTACCAACAAGGGGAAAAGGGAAAGTTTTGGAGGCTGGGAGAGAGCAGGGAGGTGGACAGAAGGAGCTGCCAGGAGTTTGGGGTCACACATACAGTGGGGAGATTGCAAGGACAGACAGAGGGAAACTGACCTTACTGCCAGAAGGAAAGCTTTCAGGTGGATCCCTAAAGAGATCCCTGTAGGAATCCTGAACAAAACACACCTGTGCAAATACACAGACACATAGCAAGAAGAGGAAGGTATCGGCTATGGCTTCCCCACCGCCTGCGTTACTGCAGAACATCCCATTGTGGACAGGGCGCTATTTTAACAAATACTTTTAATGAGTAATAAGAATAATAAACCACCCATTTTCCATTCTCTAACCCAATGGAATACATGTATAAATTCACAGCATCTGTACAACAACGTTGTGCCCAGAAACTTCCCCAAATATGGAAGGATAAGGATCCCTTCCTGAAAGAGCAAAATTGAACACACCCATGGCAGAACTGATGACAATGGGCAGAAAAAGAGCAAAGGAAGGCGTGTAGGAATAAGTTTCCCTACAGTGCTTAAATTAGAAACATAGGTCAAATATACATTTGACGGGTAGGAAAAAATGGTTAGTGGACAAGAAACCAGAGAGTTTTCCTAACTTCAGAGTTCACTTCCTTTCCTAATCCCTTTCATTCCAGTTTTACGTCAATGAATCAGACTTTGACCTAAAACCTTTGCAGCAGGAGAACTAGCCAAATGCTTGAATTAAATATTGCTTATAAAAATCTATTTCCTTTTCGTAACAGCAAACTTTCCAACTGGGAAAAGAGTCTGAGGCTCACATGCTTTCTAAGTTTGTGGAAATAGAAGTTTCTCTCTCTCGCATCCCATCCCTCATAATCTGGAAAAGATACAGCCTTACACATCGAATTCTTTTCCAGGAGAAACTCAGCAGGATATTTGCTTAACCAGGAGCAATTCTTTACATCTAAACGATCCTTGAATGATCTCTTCATTTCTGACCACGCTTCCTGTCATCCTTGAAACCACTTCAAGTACAACAGGTCTCCGCTGACCCTCATGGCTGCCGTTCTGCATTTCAGGAATTCCTCCTGACCAGGACCTGGAGCATCTGCTGCAGCATTCCTGGGCCCAGCAGACACAGGACAAACCTGTCCTGGCTTCACTACGAGGTCAAGTGCTACTGTGAGGTTATTCCAGCAGGGAATATAAAAATCTCAGGCCCTGCCCACAACTGCACTGAGAGAGCCCCAGAACAACTCGAGCAAAATAACCCCATGGTTTATAGTGTATGTGTATTATATGGTTATAATCTCTGGAGCAGACCAGCCATGGCTCACTGAGTACACACAAATAAAGCTACACAGTGGCCTTGTGAGCAAAAAAATGCATTGCCAGGTTCCGTGTGGCCCCAGTGGCAGAGGTGGGTTTTAAACTACAGTGTAAAATGTTTTCAAGAGCAGACTGAGACCTGGGGAATAGGAGCAGGTCCTGCCTGTCTAATTTTGCTTTTAATCAATGGAGGCGCATGAGCTCTTACCTCTACTTAAAGCCTGGCCATGATGCGCAACTGATGAAGATGGGAACTGCATCTCAAGAACTGAAATAGCAAAGGCTTTATTAAATAAGTATTGGTTAGTCCATACAAAGCTTCTCCTCCAGGGGAGGTTATGACTATGATTTAAAAACCATTCAAAGCCTAAACAGGACTTCGGTGACTGTGTTATAGTCCTATTTTATTACTCCATCAGTCATCGCTCTTGGCTCAGCTTACGAGCAGCCATTTCTCAGACCATGGAAAGGAGGTTGTATCTTCCCTACAAGCAAGCAGACGACCATCATGTTTAACTAACGATGGAAGCTTTGCCTGTGGAAAATATCATCATTTAAGTTTCCATATTGGTGGCATAACTGGAATATCTAAGTAATCGCGTGAGTGTTTTCTTGGACTAGTTTTAAGATTACTGCATAAAAGGAAATGCTTTGAAGTTCTGGCAAAAATGAGAACTGGAACTGGTGGCTTTATATCCTGCTGGGCCTGTCAGGGGCCATAGGCATATATTTAGAGCAGCAATTAGGTCAAGCTTTTCTGTTGTTCTCAAGAAACACAGAAACATTTCTTGAGAACTCTTCCTGAACAAGAGCGAAGGAGGCAGCTCTCCCTGTTTTGCTCCTGACTTGTAAAGGGTGGCTTTTCATGGTGCTCTGCAGATGCACAAGGATGGGCTCAAGAAGCACATACAGTGCAGGGCCCACTCCTACAAAGAAGCACATGGCAACAAACCTGGAAGCAATGCAGACTTGAAGTGAGCCCATTGCTGTGGTCTGTGTACACACAGGGACATCTTTCTGCCCTCTCCACCATGTAGGCATGCTCCAGCATGGGGAAGATGTCCTGCAGATCTCATCCTGCAGTGAGTTTCTGTGAACCTCTGCCTGGGGCCTTATGTTCTTGCAGGAACACGGCACCACGATTCAAGGCACAATCACAAGAAGACCCACCTGAACTACCCCAATGGATATGGAACTTTATCAGATGCTTTCACTGCACAGAAGATCGATTCCTACCTGCCATATCCTGCTGCCTCCATTAAGCAGTTAAGACTCACACAGCAAACTCCATACACAAGTTATGCAAACAGCATAACAATAGTGAACAAGACAAAAAGAAGTGCAAAACATTTAGAGTCTAGTATGGCACCAGCAGCTTAGAACATTCTTTTTGCTTTACGCCTCTTGCTGTAATTGGATCAGTACTTTTCAACACAATCTATATCACACCTTATTAATGAAAACATAACACACTTCTATTGAAGCAAAATAGTACCGTTTCCTAGGATTTCACACTAATCCCTGTTCTAAATGTGCAAATGGAGATGTTGCGAGTTTTGAAGGACACAGAAGATCCTACTAAATACCCACTAAACAGCTCTTCTTCAGAAAGTGCTATATGTATATATAAGGACCACTGAAATAGTCTGGAAAACACAGACCGTATCCTGAGGCAGTGATGCTTCGAACATGTGCTGAAGCCCATAAAAATAAGTTAAAGGCTGTGTTGACAGACAGGATGAAGGGAAAATCTGTTTCTGGGATTAGTAGCTACAAAAGGTCTTCCAGATTCTGGAGTGATCACAGGATGAGATTTCCAGATGGCTAACCAGGATCTTAGTAAGACCAGGGAAGAGACACACATCCCTAAAGCTACCAGGCACAGCAAATCGTTTGGTTAAATGGTATCTCAAGGGCACTCCTGAGAATTGTCACATGAAGGCGGCACCCAAAACCTTCTCCAGACAAGGTTCAGCCTCTCCAATACTGGGCAAAATCTCTTCACCTTCCTGGAAGCAGGAGTGAAAACTGCTTCTTGCCCTTTGTGTCTGCCAGGACACCAGCCCCTAGCCCTGGGCAGACCCATGCTGAGCCCTTTGGGGAGGGTTTGTGTGGGGCACTGCTGCAAGACAGACAATCCTGGACCCAGTAAGGAGCTGGAGTATGTTTGTGAGATGCCCCAAACCATCTCACTTCTGCCCCCATGCCAGCTGGGCTCACTCTGCTTCTGTAAAAGCTGCTGGTTTGGGATGAGGGTGAAGACACCTGATAAGCTCAAAATAAGGCATGAAGTGCCATCAGGGAGTTACCTCTCTCACAAGGGAGCTGAAAAGACAGAACACCTTCAGACGTGGTTTTACCCAGGTGTTAGTGTGGGACTCAGACATCAGAGCAAGTGAAACATGGCAGAAGCCATAAGAAGCAAGTTGGTGGCCTCCTCCAAACCACCAGCACCAGCACCAGCAGCCTTCAGAGGGCCAGGCATCAGGTGGAAGGGTCAGTCCATGAGCATTCCCCACCCCAGGTGCTAGCCTGGCAGCCCTACCAGCAGCAAAAGGAAAAGGCAACAGTGGGATGAGAGAAATCAGGAATGTGACCCAAAAGTCTGCTGAGCCAGCCCTGGCTTAAAGGCAGGGAGAAGTGGCAACAGCCACTGCACGAGAGAGGCTTGGGTTCCGCTGTTCTGCCCCTGCAATAATGCAACGTTTGTCTTCACTTCAGAGGAAACAATTCGGAGAGTACAACAGGTACACACAGGCTTAGGACATGGCTGGGGGACCTGTGGACCACGGCACTCCTGCTCTGTGTGCCAGCTCGGTTATGCTGCACAGCTTATCTGGCTGACAGGGCTCCTGCTCCTCAGCAGCAGCATCCAGCAAAGTCCTGTGTTGAGAAGGGAAGAGCCCTTGGCTGGGGTTGAGGGGTGGCAGAAGAGCTTTGGGCTAAGCTCCAGAAAGGAGGAAGATAAAGGCAGTGGGTTAAGGCTGAATGAGCTTCACTCCAGACTCTCCTGGCTCTGTGCTGGAACACTGGTCCTTCACATGGTCGGGTTTGAAAACAAACTCACTGAAAACAATCACTGATGTTTGCTAAACACTTTTCCTTTTTTAAAACAAATACACAAACAAACCCAAACAACTTCCATGTCCTTGCATGACTAGCACAGATGAAGCTCCTTACTTCAAGAGAGGCACACTGAGCCTGCATCCCTGCACGAAGGCAGGTGCTAGGAAATGGGAAGCGTATGGCTCTTTTCCTTGCGGCAATTCACTACAAGACCAATTCTTTCCAGTAAATCTGGCACAGAAAATCCAGGTGGGGAGAAAGCAGGGTTTTCTCTCTCCAGGCAGCAGCAGACAGCAGCGTGTTGCTGCCAATGTGCAGCTCACACAGAGACGGAGCCTGTCAGTCTGCAGCTTTCCCCTTCAGAGCAACTTATCTCCCATTCAGGTACAAAACAGATGCAAGAACCCAGCCAGGCCAGCGCTCTTGGCTGCTCACAGGACATGTTTGAAAGCTGAATGACAAGCTGTAGAGCAGATGTTCACCCTTGGCAGCAACGACAGCCATGCTGTGCTGTATCGTTTTGCTTTTCAGCTCTGGCCAAAAAGGATGCACATTTCCTCCACGCTGTGTTATGTAGAAGAGACTGAACCTGAATGGGGTGGTATTTGCTAACAGACATCAGCAAACTCCTCCAGTAGGAAACCAAGCACTTTACTGGCAGCTCATCAGTGCCCCGAACACCACCACTCAATGACTAACACATTGAATCCCAGAAATGAGACAGCGGTTACTGTTACTTTATGGTTCAGGCATCATTTACAAAAGGCTTTTGGAGGAGTGCAAAAGCAGATTTCTGGAAGAAGCTGGAAGAGGACGAAAGAGCTGCCAGCGCTCCCCAGCAGGCCGCAAGCAACAGTTTGCACATAGTTGAAAAGAAGAAAAGTGAATAATTTTTGCTATTACAGTTTGAAAAGGAGTAAAGCCCGATTCACGGAGCTATCTGGCGCGGGATGCAGCGTCTGTCTTAAATATACACACTTGAAGATGAATCACATATGCCTCATAAGGACACTGTTCCTAAAATTTGCTCTCCCATAACCGTTTAAGGTTCCTGCTCTGCAATAAAAGATGATGTCATTATTTATGTTAATAAACATAATGGTGCTCAGTTCAAACCTAGGAAACCAGCCTCTTCCCTCTTGAAGTTTAGTAACCACAGTAACTTTCTTACCAGGTCAGAGAGTGCAAGGACTGGCCGGGGTATAAACAGAAACACAGAAATATGAGAAAGATGCAAAAGTGACCCAAACACATACTTGACACATATTTCCTTTGTTCTTAGAAAACTGGCTAAGTTAAAAGTGATGTAGTTCTCAATGCTCTCACTCTGTCCATATTAGGGAGATTAAACTTCCGCACAGGAGAGCTGCAACCGAAAAGTATTGCCATTATACTAAGCACAAATAGCTTTTTCTTGAACACCGAGCATGCACGAGGCCTCCCCTCTCCCCTCCAGCTTACATTTCATGAGAGTTTGGACAGTCAGAGAAAACTCTCCTTCCATATGTTCAGGATGTTAAGATTTCAACCTCCTTGCAGCAGGAAAATAAAGTCATCTTCTTTGTAATGCCACAGCACTGAGCACACACACACACAGTAATGCATGAACTGATCTCTGCCATTGCGGAAAACTGCAGGGATCCCGTAGCAGGTCTTGTTCCTGTCATGTCTGCAGATGCTCTGTTAAGGACTCCAGGGACATAGAGCAATTACTAGGGTTTGTTTCTGCTTTCCAGGAGCAGTTCTGTTTAGGAGAGAATAGAAAGGGATTATTTTTACCTTATAGTTTGGACTTACAGGGTGTGAACTGATTTTTTCTTCCCACAGAGATACACTGCTCTAACAACTAAGTACTCTCCTGCCTTGCAATAGGGGTTCCTTCTGAGCAGTGTACCAATCCCAAGGGCTAAGGAGGGTGAAAAGCAGGGCCCAATTAGCAGCACAGCTGGGGCTGCAGAGTCAAAAGGACTGATGCATTTAGGCCACACACTGAGGGCTGCCTAAAGGGTTTTCTTCTTTTGTTTTGGGGGGCTTTGTTGGTTTGTGGGTTTTTTTGCTCTCAGTCTCCTATACTGGACATCTGCTTCTGGTAAAATTAACTCTATCTCATTTTCTTTCACATTAAAAGTAGATTAAGACAGTACTGTGAACCGCATTGTCTGAATCTGCGGGAGTGTAGGAAGTATCTATGAAGCATTTTCCACTTGCATTTGTACAGAGAACAAAACATTTAAGTGAAGATAATTTTTTCCATATATATTACGCACATTGTTATATACAAGAGAGAATTAAGACGAAACAAAACTAGAACAAAGATTCTTTGAAGTTTCAAAAGAATCTTTGTCTATCTTCGCCATAGGGATGGCTAAAGCAAAGCTCCACAGATGAGGCAACAAATGAGGTGACAGATGCATCAAAGGCATCTCACTCGTAATACACGATTTAGCCAAAGCAGTACTAAGACCACGCAGAGGATGTACTGACACCAACACCATTCTTCCTACAGCAGAAGAGGTCCAGAGATCTTACCTTCTCCTGACGTGATCAGGCACAGGTACACCCTCGATTGTGCTCTACAGCAAGTTCTGCCACTTTGAGCAGTGAAGCTACTCTTAGCAAGGGCTGTGCTCACACCAGCAGTGCTCACACCACAGCAGCATAAGCAGCTCTACTCTGCAAGATGATCTCCACCAAATCTCACCCCACAAGGTTTCCTGAGGTCTGCTTCCTAGAGACCTCAGCAACTGGAAAGGTCTAATTAACCCCCCTGGACATAACCAGCAGCTACTTCCTTTATTGTTCACCTGGTCTATGCTGTAAGCAAAGGTCGCAAAAACCTGTGTTGTTGCAAAAAGGAGTTGTCTTCTGCACTCGGATAGAGGGAAGCCCATGGACCCAGCTCTCACACAGTGGTGGAAGGTGCTGGCTTTGCATGGGCAACAGGAAGCTGCGGGTCACAGCAGACCCACAGGTCAATGCCAGGAAGGGAAAAAGAATGGAGCAGGCTTCCCATGAGGTTCAGGCACAGGGCAGGAAAGCAGATACTGTCTCTAAGGTGCGTCTCTTGCAGCACAATGCATCAAACAGCACCTTCCAGCTCCCTGCATCCAAAGTCACAAGGGGCACACTGCTCCCTGCCCCAGGCAGCTGGCAGCTAGAGGCTATCCACCACCATGCTGGCTAAAGGAAGAAGGCAGCAGAGCAGCAGAGAGGAACGGAAAAGATGGGGATGCTCTCTCAAGGCCTAAAAAGTACTTTTCCCCTCTGAGGTACAACCCAGGAATGCCCCCATCCTTCCCGGATCTGCTCACTTTGCCCTCCCCTTCCTGATTACCCGCCGACCCATGCTCTCCCTTGCATTGTGTGGGAACTTTCCCCAAAACACAGTGTTTTCCCCTCATTTCCTTCCTCTCAAGACACCTGGAACTTCCTTCTGCCACCCCGCATGGTGACACAGGCCAGGCCACACTTCTCAGGGCAACAGCTTATTGTCCATGAAACCAAAACAATCACACACACAGCACAGGGCTGCTGGGTGCACACTCAGAAACAACTTAACACCACGTACGAGGGCTTTTACATATTGAAGACGACAAATACCTTATTTCAGCAAAAATAGCCTGACATATTTGAGGAAAAACATAAGCAGCAACTACCAACAAGGACTCTGTCCAGAAGGCTATGGGAGAAGGATTTTCCATAATGAAGTGTGTGCTGAAATGTGCTGGAAATTTGTGTTTTGACATCTCAAGCTGTCAGGAGAAGCTCCATGCCCAAAAGAGTCAGTTTTGCAAGCACTGAGCTGTGCAGCACAGCCACAAAAGAAGAAAAAGTACTTTCCAGCTTCAGCATCACTTTAAAGTTACTGGGAGGCAGCCAGTGTATCTGGGGAAGGTTTTTAAACACCCTCTTGCAAACCGAGAGATGCCTCAGCGGAGATGTATGCACACAGCAAACACCGTGTACATCAACTCCAACCTCACCCTTCCAACATGCTGAAATTCAGAAGCTTGAAATAGCTTTACCTGAATCTGTATTGAGAAGCACAAAGTTTATCCCACTAAGACTATACAAGTAGTTTTATGCAATGCTCTGCTACAGACTTGTTCCTGCTACAGTGTTCACTTGAATCAAGAAGCCATGCAAAAACACAGCTTATCACTGAATATGTTATTGGTAAAATAGGAGTTGCATAAATACACTCAACATCAATGCTGGACTCCAGCCGAAAGCCAAACCCAAAGGCAGACCGTGGTATAGTGAGATGTAACAGCAAGGCAGCGCTTTCCACTGATGGGCAAGTGTTCAAAGCATTACCACGTGTGTGTTGCTGACTACTGGGCTTCAGTTCTCCCACCCTGGACACTTGCACACGCTGGAGCAAGTGCAGTCATGTTTAATGAAATCCACTTCTCCAACCCATCAGAACCCACATCCCAGCAAATCATCTCAGCCTGTTTGATTGCAGAGAAAACCACAGAGTTACAAGCTGGATGCAAGCAAGGGCATTATATGTGCCTGAGCCTGTAGACAGCTGTCACTCAGTGATGGGGCAACAACAACTACAACCAGAGCAGAGCGGCTCACTTGACTCAAAAACCTCCACAGACGCAGCACTGAGCTTGAGCTGCTTTTGAACAGGTAAACTACCTGCACAGAAGATTTACATAGCCACAGGTCTCTGAGAGACTGGCTTTCCCTTTTTCACATTACAAGGGTCCACTTTCCACCTCCATTAGTCAGAACCAGGAAGGGTGAAGTGGTGCTGTCCCTAACCAGCACTAACAGGATGTGACTCTGCTCTGAGTCATCATCCTCTTTCTCCTCAAGTGGAGATGGCTGCTCACACCTGGATCACCGGACACTTACGGTAATACTCAAAACAAACAGACTGCTCTTCCAAGCTTGCTCTTCAGAGGCCGCAGGAAGCAACCTTCCCATAAACAGTTATAACTTTGTATTTTCACAGTATCTTCACAACCAAAAGGACTGAAGAACTCCAGTATGCACTCAGAATCTAAAGAATAATACAGCGGTCTTCTGATGAAGTCCCTGGGCCAGCAGGACCTAGCTGAAGCCCTACTTACAGTCCAAGAAATGAAAATATATAACCCATACAGCCGTGAAGTATGATTAAATACCCAGATATTGTTCTTTACTTTGGAATAAAAAACTTACCTACCATGATTCAGTAATCTCCAGTGAAATGTATTTCATGGGAACTGGAAACCATTTACACTACATGAATGAAATGAACGCCACTGTTACATGAGGCCATGTGCATATGAGTAGAACTGAGGTGCCTCAGTTGAGAAAGATCTCTGCCAGCACGGCAGTCTCATCTTCCATCTTGACACACATTACATCAAAGTTTCACTGGCAAGTCTCCTTGCCCATCTAAGGGCAGTCAGTAGCAGACACCCAGCAGACCCACATTCCAAGCAGATGCAACATCCTACACATCTGACAAAGCACTTCCATTCTCACCAAACAAATATCCCAGAAGCACTCATTCTGCTGGAATTATTCCAGTATTTGTTTCTTAATTACATGGGGAAGCATCAGTTTGAGGCAAATGATTTTTTACCACTCTTTCTAGATTTGAAATGAGAAGCACCATGTAAGACAACAGAGATTTTTTTGGTTTACTATTTGTCTACCAAGTCTCCTCCTGAACAGGGGCACAGATGTGCTAAGGAACACCCTCACTCACTGCCAAAGCAGTCTTCCATGTAAAGTAATGATAAGGGAGACTGACCATAATTTGCTATTGGCTAGGAGATGGTTAAGGAATGTTATAACATGATACTACCCCGCAGGTGCATCATAGCAGCAACTTCAAATTTACTGTGTAAACAGACGATGAGAGCCTTCAAATCTGAAAGTACTGGAAACTAAGGAAGGGTTGTAATTCAGGGAAGTCTGCAGAGGAAGGATGTACTGCTGCTGCTTCATGTAGTAGAGAGACACCAACACCAGGCTGTAAGTGCAATTAAAACAATCACTGTGAAGTTGCTGCAGGCTATGTTTTCACTTATGTGACATTACAAGAACTATGAAGTGGAAAAACCTGAGCAATAGATGTCTATCACAATGCCCAGATATGGCTGACTACAGACAAGTTCTGCAACAGAAAAACTGCCAATCCACTGTGACTGCTACAGACAACATTAAAACCAAACACCTTTAGAATCACATCCAACAAGCCTGTAATATTAATACTGAACCTTTAAGAATGAGCAAACCTTATCACCACCTTTCACACATAATATTGCTCAGAAATAAACTAATTCAGTGTTTATCTTCTTAGTCAAAGGAAGAGCACTCTGCAGTGGTGGTTGGGAGACAGGAATTCAAGCCGAAGTTACTGGTAGATGTTAGGTGCTACCAATTGTAGCCCATGAAAAGCAGCTAAATGGACATATTTCACACTTTTTAAAGGCTTTTTATTTTTCCCCCCCAAAGTCTAATGCATCTGGTAGAATTTTTTAATGTCAACTCTGATTTTACCTTTCTAAGCAGAGAAATAAAAGCAAGTTCCCTAGGCTATTACACCAGGTCTTGCCACAGCCTGGAGTGGAACCACGCTTGAACTACACCCAGGGGTGGATCCAAACCACACTGCAAACAGGGAGGAGACTTCCGCTCCTTAAACTTGCCGAAATCTTGCTGAAAACTATGTAAGTGACTCAGTGACTGTCCTTCTCCTGAGTCAGCACTGAAGCACAGCTCTGGAATTGCATCTGATTGTAGGATTGCTGGTTTTCTTCAAGGATGATCTGTGAATCATACCCCGAGGGTGTCCGGTCACTAAACAACCTGTAACCCCTGCATGAACTCATCCTCTGTGCCCCCCTCTCCCTGGGTTTGCATGCAGACCTGTTGGAGCACTGCTTTACCACCTTATAGAGGAGGGGAGGCCACGTAGCTGTGAAACCCATTTGTACAAAGTAAACAGGTAAAGAGATTCCAATTTTAAGGTAAGTTTTAATGGCTTTCATTAACTAGTAACTTGTCATCTATTGCGGTAAGCAGAGTGCAGCAGGCTATTTCAAAGTGAAGTGCTGGAATTTGGAGTTAGGCTGAATGAAAGACTATGTACAATACAAATCAGCTTTCTGTTGTGTTGTAGGTTTATTCTCATTTTTTACCATTTATTCATCCCAAAAGACATATTGCATATTTGGAACATTTTGAAATAAGAGCCACTGAATTATTCAAGACAAGTAGTTTTGTCACATCAAAACTGATGACATACCCAAAGTACTTTCCAGAGCAAGAACTCCTTACAAGAAATATAAATAGAATATAAACTTCATAAACGATCTAGCACAAAAAGATTAGAATACTAAATCCATTCCATACTGAAGGCAGCACTTTACCACCATAATATGTGTGTGGTGTTTCCAAAAAACAAATAAATTAAACAAAAATCAATTTCCTAACAGAGGGTACTGAAACAAATACAGGCTCGCTTCTGGATAAACTCTATTCCAATAGAACAGAACAAATTGATCACTTAACCCTTTTCTCTCAAGTTACTGATTAATATGATCAGGTAAGAAAAAGTTACTTTTAGTTTAACCTAAGGTTTGGAGCTGTTCATCTTCATCAGATACAATGAAGAGATGACGTTCCTGGAAGCACATCCGCATTTTCAGTATGTCACCTGATGTGATAAAATAATTACATCTCCATACGAACATCTCCATTCCCACAGTTGGGAACTGAGAGTCTCAACTACATCCCCAGTCTCATGGCTAAATGCAAGTCATGATCTATTTCACCACATGCAAGTGCAATCTCAGAATAGCAACGTAAACGCATGCACACACACTCTGGTGTGTTAGAACTGTTACATTTCCAGCACTGGGAATAACGCTGAGCCGAACAGTCACATGAATAATTTAGAATTAGGAACGCCTTACAGAGGGAAGTGGCAGTAATGGGCAAGAGCATGATGGGGCTGAGGGAAGAGAGCACAATGTAGGATCCTGGGAAAAGTGCTGGGTTTGCTTCACAGGAAGGTCTAAGCAAATCACAGAGTAACGCTGGGAAGCAATCAGTACAAAATTCAAGAATGCAGAATGATTTATGCCCTTCAAAGCACTTTGAAAATAAAATCCCACATTTGTAAGTTTTAAAAAAATTTGTTTATTGGTGTTATTAAACCGAGAGTTCTGTAAATCTTTTGACTTTTACTGAAAAGTGACCACTACCAGCACTCATAATCCCGATTAAAAACCAGATGCAAAAACTAAGAGAAGGAATTATTCTATGAATATTTTTCCTGCTGTACTGCAGGGATCTGGTTTTGGCTCACTACTTTTGAACATTGTATGATCAATAACCTAGAAAAGCTTCAGCAGTGATCCCTGTTAAAACCCAAAGGGGAAAGAACCCCATGGATGAAGTACTGAACAGGAATGGGAATGGGTTGTTGCCTTGGACTGCTTGCCTACAGTGGTTGTTACTAAACAGTATTGCAAAGTCAGATACCATGGGGCTGGGGTGATGCAAGGAATGCACAGATTTGATTCACAACATTAAAATCCAGGTGATGGCAGTCAGTGATTCCCCAAAAGGGTTTTGTAGGCAGCCAAACAGGAATACCAAAGGAGGATATAAAGCTTATTATCTATTTATATGATGTAAGGAAGTTACTGTAAGGACATGTTCTGATCTGGCTTCTACTCTTCAAAAAAGAACATTCAGGAAAAGCTGACAAAAATCTAGCAGGATGAAGAAAAAAATTAAATTCAGTCTACCCATATAAAGTAAGATTGGAAGCTATTTTGATCATGGTATGTCAAATCCCTGGATCACAACATTTGCAGTAGTAGAACATCCTCCAAGAGAGATACATTGAATCCAGCGGTTGGGAGTCAAGGCAAGACAAACTCAAACACAGGGCTGGGTTTTGGTTTGTGGGTTTGAGAATACAGTAGTTGCTCAAGTAACACTCAAGGACACTTACCTACAGAGGTGACCGATTCTTTTTCTGAAGTTCTTAACGCAAGAATTCTTTCTCTAAAACACATGCTTAACTTCTTGACATTATGGTCTGATGTTGAAGCAGTCAGTGAAGTTTTATGACTGTGATACCCAGAAAAGCAACCAGATACAAGTTCCCTCTACCAACAAATAGAAACATGAGCCTCCAATGGCCCTTACCACCAAAACCTTTGTTTCGGTTACTCATTTGCCTTCTACTTCTGGGAGCCTTTAGTCACATACTGGTGACAACCAGTTTTCAAAGCAGTAGGTGCATCCCTTTCTCAAGCAGAACTTGGCTGTGTGGACAAACCTTTGCTCGCCAATTTGAACAGTTTGGCACAAACTAAAAACCCAGGAAGGCAGGAAGAACTGGGAGCCCCATGCTGGAGACCAATTTCCCACCAGAGGGGAACGAAAGGAATTTTGTGTCCAGAAGCATACGCAAAGAGGGACTGGGATGAGTAAACCAGCTGGATCTGGGGAATTCAATGCAGCTGTTGGCTGGAAGCAATCACCCTTCAGAGATATAAGTGCAGGAGAGAATATGGCTTTTAATTCTTCCATATGATCAATTGCTATATTAATAGAGACTCAAAAACCTGAGACAGTTGCTAATGAAATACTAATGGTGCATGAAAAGCCAGAGAGAAAAAAGGCCCCTCGTGGAAACTGGCCAGGCACAGCTGCAGAGCTAGTCCAAACTACGATGGCTTCCCAAAAGCTGTAGTGGTGATCTGGTGGTTTAAAGCGCTCAGATGCTGCTGGTGGAATGAATTCGGCAGTGGATTTGTCATGGAGAAGATTCAAGCTGAATAAATGATTCTTGCAAGCAGTAGAACCCTACAGATTAAGGCATGAGACATTCAAAATCTTATGTAAAGCACTGAAACTCTGAATAGGTAACATCCGCCAGAAGACTTGATTAGAAAAAGAAAAGTAATTTGGGAATATACCCCCCAATTACATGCATGGATGATTACCTTTGCTTCAGCCATCAGGCATTTGATACTAAGTCCAACTAAGAGTCTCTTATGAGAAAATTCTGCAATGTATTGTGCAGGATCACAACATTGTGCAATAATTGTGCAGGGTTCATTTAGCACCAAAAAAATTCCAGAGATTATGCAAGCAGGATCAAGCTAAGACTCTGGAAGAACGTATTTAATTCAGCTACAAGGAACAGGAAAATTATGCTGTATTTTTTTATATATGTATATTTTTAAAATAAGAGGCCTGCTGTTGTAGTCCCCATATAGGTAGAATTCTTTCTGAGTTTAAAAGGAGGTGCCTTAGTCAGGACATTAGGACGAAACTGAAGTGTTCAGATATTTTATTAGATTAAATCTTCCAAACTGAAGTAGCAACTGATAAAACACTTCTCAGACTGTTTTTTTCTAGCAAGAGGAACCTTTTTAAAACCTCAAACTTCAGTGCAAGCTCAGAGCACTTGTTTTACAAGTAGAGCATCTTACACATTTGTGAAAAGCTGCTCTTATTACAGTAACTCCAGGGCTTAGCTAATCAAGCCTCTGAAATAAAAAAGAAAGAACCTAAATAAGAGTGTAGAAGAGCACACACATTCACCATTAACAAACACAATGAAACACCAGGAAGGTTTGTGCATAGAGTGCTTGCAAAATAACTCCGCTTGCTGCTTTAGTATCAAAGCACTGAGGAACAGCAGCTTCCCAGTTACCCACCCCTTCTCCAGGGATTCTTACAACAAAAAAAAAAAGTGAACTGTGCATTTTAGCTCATTCCTGATCATTTTGAACATGCAAGTATCAAGAACTCCTGGGAAAGGCACTATTAGGGAATCACAAGTATACTTGTAAGCACAAACCCCCATGCAATGTGTACTATGCACCTGTGTATATAATACAAATATGCACACATGCACATAATTAAATTAGAAATCTTTCTCCTTTAATACAATCATGTTGGGTCTCAAATTTCAGCTTTCTGATGCTCTAAAGATTTCTGACAACACAGTATTTGTCTTTAATACAAGAACACACTTATGCCACAGGCAGTGTTGCTCAGTATGGGGTACCAACTGCAATGCAGGCTGGCACCAAGGCTGGTCCCAGGGAACCCAGCTCCTTCCCTGCTGCCAGCCAGAAGGGACCACTGCTCCACCAGGCTCCACTCCACATCCTCACACCATGGCTACATGCTACTGGCAGGGAGGAGGGAATAGGATCCACTGGAAAAGACAGAGTAGCTGAAAGAGGGACAAATGGGAAGATCAAGATGTTAGAAGAGAGAGGAGGCAGCATCAGGCTCCCTTCCCCTCAAAGGGCTTTCCACTATCACCCCACTATCTGCAGCCAACACTCCACCAATCTCACAACCCCTGCCACAGGCACTATCCACCTTTCAGCTGTGAATACCTTTTTTCCCCCATAGCAATATGCTTCCATATTGCCTTCAATGGTTCTCTCCTCCCCCCTTTCTTTCTGAAAAACACAGACAGGAGAGAGATCAGCTAGACAAAATCTTAAACCAGTGCAAGTGTGAAACACATGGTAAAAAAGTCTTTTGCTATTATTACTGGACATGCTGCAGACATTGTGCCTAGTAACTGTGGCAATACCTAGTGCAAAAGAATCTTAACAGGAATCTTTTGTTTTCAAATGACATTCAACTCAAACATGCATAGGGAGAGTAAAGTTATTTTATTAAATCATGCACATCACGTGTGTTAGTGCAAATAGTTTAATCTGTACTCCAGAAATTCTATTGTATTTTTATATCTTTACAAAATAGATTTAAAACAATTATTTACTTTAAAAAAATGTAATTCTGAAGTTAAGCATTTCAGAACAATATTTGCAATAACCTATATACAAGAGGTACTAAGTACCACTGGCATACGAGTGTTCTGTGGTTGGATGGCTTCCTGCAACTGAAAAGGATGAAATGAATGAACTAAAAGACAATATATATTTTCTACAAGTCACTTGTGGACTTTTTTCCAACTAATAATCCTCCCATTAGTAAATCCCACTTAAGACAGAATCTTTAATTAAAGGACAATGACCCTTAAAACCTCACAAATTATATGCTAAATTTCTATTTAAATATTTAAACTATCTGTCGATTGCCATAACATTCTTTAAAGCCAATTGGATTGCTGAGATTACCTCCCTATTTTGAAGTTTCCTTTAGCAGAGCCATTTTACTTTACCATTCTTTAGCATATTATTTAAGTCTTTAATAAACTTTTTTGACAGAACTGTTGAGCTGAACAAGACAACTACAGTCTACATTTAATTCAGCACTAACTACAGTGATTCCCACCAAAAGTCAGCAAGTAGCAATAGTTATAGTACTCAGATAAGGATAATAAACTTTGTAATGGGGACCACTGCATCACACTTACAGCCATGTGACGAGGATGCACAAAATTTTACTACCAAATTAAAATCATCTTCACCTGACAATACTTCGTCAGGTACATGATTCCAATTTTGTAGTATTTTATGTATCTTAGATTTTTTCAGCTAATCACAGACGTACTGTAGCAGTTCTCTTAATAAAGTTACGTCAACAAAAGCTTATCTAAAGAGCATCTCCAGCTCAAGTCAGAAAGTATCAAATGACTGAAAAAATAAACTGATACATGTGATATGTGAGAAAGTACTCATACTTTTAAAGAACGTATCTCTTTAAATATATGAAATTTAATAAATTACATTCAAACTAAAGTTAACGTAAGTTGAATCACTGCACTATGTCCATCAAATGACCAAGTACTTGCTCCCAGGAATATCTTAGTTCACTCAAGAACACACACATGCTTACACTCGCACACGCGCACACTAAATACTTTAGGCTGGTCTTCACCATCAATATCTCTATCTTTTTAAGGCTGGACATGAATTGTGTTTATTCCCAAAAATTATTAATAAAGCAATCCTTATCAAAGAAAATATGCTTCCTTCAAAAGGTGTAATAAGTTTTCTGAAGTCTTGTTCCCAACAGCTCAGTGACTTAACAGCAAGTAAAATGGTATACTAGTTTGTATAAAAAAAACATAATCAAAAAAAATCATACTGAAAGGCACTGAGCACACTGCATCTGTTTACCAAGTATCTGCAAGGTTACTTGGCTTGGGTGTCCAAATTAGAAATGTATTTTTCCTCTTAAATCTGGCAATCAGATTCTAAAGTAAGTGTCCACAACCCTAGCCATTATAAATAATTTGGTACCGAGAAGCCTACTTTAGGCCACCATTATAGTATTCAGAATCCCAACATACTATTTTAAAACTTGCATGAAATTGTAAGCAAAAATATTGCTCACAGTATGATGAATCACAATTTTATTCCCTCTTTATAGACAAATACATTTTATACAGTTTAAAGCAAATGACCCTACTGCTGTTCTCACGCAGAGCTGTGCTGTATTAAGAGGTAAAAAGGAAGAGAATTAATCTGTTTTCCCTCAGTATATGAATGTTGCCAGCTTCTAAAGGGAGGACGGTGTATGGATTCAACAACAGTTCTCATGGAGAAGCTCTGGTTAGGCCTGGGTACAGCACCACGGCTGTTACAGCAACCAAAGCTGCCATCACAGGCATCCAAGGCCATTGTCTCTGTGTGGAGAGAAAAAAAAAATCAATATCATATTTGTTCTAATTCACACTAATCAGTTTACCCCGTGGTTCCTGAAAGTCCTGAATTCCTGTTGATAGGCACCACTAAAATGTTACTCATGAACCCTACTGCAGGCTCATCCTGACTCAGAGCATCACAGTAAACAGCGTTTCTCCAGCAAAGGGAACTCCACAACTCTTCATGACTGAGGATCATCAGGAGAATTTTTGGCAGTTCTGTATTTCCAGCTTCATTACTGTACGCACCCCAAAGAGATCTGCTATGAAACGTGTGAGGGCTTAAGGTGTTTAAAACATTGCTTGTGCCAAGTAATTGCTAGACACAGGTTTCTGCAGTACTGACATCTTTAACTTAGCTTTTGAATGTTTAAATCCAGATGTATAAAGTTCATTTGCAGCAAATCCTAACAACATCATTTCTAACAGACTGTCACAACATTTCATGACAACAACAGCATTTTAAGGAGGACACACTGAGAGACATTAGAGAGGATGCAAGCCGAGAGGTCAGAATACAAACCAACCACCTATTTATCATCTTGTCTTTTTTCCCCATCTTCTTCATAGCAATAGTGAGAGAAAATAAAAGTGTTTAGAACCAGAGAGGAATTTCTTAGTCCATAAATAGGAACCAAAGCTGTTCACTTTTATTATTAGAGGCAAACTCTTCATTTTTCATAGTTAATTAAGCAATTAAGTTTTCTTACAGGCCCTAGCATATAGCAGCATTGTGCAAAAGGTAGCGCATTTGCTAACGACAAACCAAGTTAGAAGCAGCACACTGAGAACCAGTCAGAATGAAATTCATTGTTAGAATTAAAGGAATCACACAGATGTTAAATGATTAGTTGATTGCTCCGCTCATCAGTATCAACAGAATGGCATATTAAATGAAGGGTTTGCTTCAGGTAAAGAAATACCTGTGTATTTCACCATGCACTATTTTATACAGAAATGGCACAAACAGGTGAGAGGGACAAACATACATTGACTGAACAGTAGTGCTTGTACCTTTCGCTACCACAATGGGCCGTAACACCAATACAGGAAAGCCAGGATTAGGCCGATGAATACGGCTGGGACGGGTTGTAATATGGAAGGCTAAAGAAGGGAAGGGATATTAAAAATCACTTTGTGCTATAAATCAATCAGGTAAAGATGATTTAGAGAGGGGAAAATAAGTCAGTAAGTTCTGTTTTAATTGAAATGTATTAAAGACATCTAACACAATACAGCATTATCTAATCTGGTATACACAGTTAGTACACCATTCTACTAAAATGAACAGGGAACTTTAAAAATAAAGGGAAGTAGGCAGAAAATGTTCTAAGAAACCTCTTGTCACAACTTGGAATTTAGCACTTAAAACCAACACAAATCTTAAACTGATTTGCCTCTATCTTATTTCTAGGTGGTTTTAGTTTTTCTAAGTGATAGGAAATCCCATCTGGATTTCTTAAGGTAAAAAGACTTACACCAGACACTGAATTTTTCAGCTACTTCTTCATTCCTTGCTACTTTGCCTTTCCCATTTTCCATCACCAGCCTCCAGGAAAAACAATCTTTTTCCTCCAGTAGTGACTTAATCACAACTATGTCCACAGGCAAACCCAGCAGCTCAGACATTTCCATGAGATTGTAACATGACTGTATAATCATCCCTAAGTTACTGTAAAGCAGGGAAGCACATCTTGATTAGACGTACCACCGAGATCAGCATCTCTGGCAGGTCAGCAGCCTTGTGACCAAATGCAATTCTGAAAATTGATCAAATGTTGGACCTGGGCCAAGCTACCAGCTGGCAAGATTGCAGGGCTCACTTAGCTTATGGTCTCATTAGAACCATCTACACATTCTCTCACCTACATTCAATCACCTGTGAACTACTTCACATTCTGCATGGACAGCCTCCATCCTTAATAGGAGTAAGTAAAAGCAAAAATTGACTTAACTTCTTTTTAAGCTGTCCTTGAAGACATTTGCTTTCTCTGTATCCTAGCCTATGTATTCGTGCACACACAAAGACACACAGAGGTTAAGTTCAAACCATGCCAAATATTAAGAACTTTTTCGTGCTGAAGCCACCTTGATTTTCTTCAAATAACTAAATAATAAATTAATGTTTGAAGAATTTCTAAAAATCTGTGATTCATAAATAAAATTGCATTCTGTCATGAATTTGTACAAGTCACTTAATCATTGAAACTCTAATATGGTTCAAAACACACGAATCTTAGAAGGTATTCTATTCCGTGTCATTCCATTCAGATTTGTTTTGATCAAGGCAAATATTTAATAGCAAAATTATGTGTAACTATTGAAGTAATTTGCATGCAGGATCATTTTTGTGTCATTGGTGCCACAAATCAGAGTGCCACCTTCCCACAGAAAGCATGTTGGTAGAAATAATCACAGCAGTGTTCAAAAAAGCACCAGAAATTTAAGTCAACCAGAGCAGCTAATGTTCTCAAACCATTCACATCAATAAATCTGTCACATAAAGCACAACAGGAAATAATCAGTGACTATAAGCATGCAAGCACAAGCAGTACACCACACTGCTAAGCCTTTTAGAACACAACACTGCAATTCTTTTTTTCAAAGTCAAACTTAAGTATAAAACTTTAATATTTAAATGACATCCCAAATGGAGCACAGAGGCCTTGTCTTTTCTAACATTTGTTAGTTCACTGAACATTTCTATGGATTTTTCTATTATTATTTTGAATTATACACATTCATGGCTGTGGCATCTTGGCAAATGAAGCAGATGATAAATATCCACCACATTAAATGAAATTGCCTCCAAATGATTAAATTTTTCCCCTCACGAACTTATCAATATTTAGCAAATCACCTTATTGTTGAGGAGCATTTAATGAGGTCCTTCAATGAAAATATGCATCTTGTATTAGAATATGAAGATATGCAAACTCAGATACAGATGGGCTGTAAAAAGGAACAAATCCCACAGCGGGAAGTCCCTTTGTGAGTCACTGTCCTCAGACATGAAGTAGCAGATAATGATTCCAGGATAAGGGGACAATGGTACTTGAAAAATTTGACCTTGGCACTCAGTCAGTATCAGCGATGCTTCAAACAATCCACAAGACAGAGATGTTTTACATTACTGATTGTGAGTAATGCTTGCTTGAAAAGTAAGCTTCTCCTGTGAGTCCTTAAATGGCTTGATGCTCTTCATCATACTCTGACCTCCAGGTTTCAAATGTTATAACTAACTCCTTCTCTGGAAACATATTTGGCAACTGCTGTGGTTCCTGATTTCACCTAAATACTCACCCCAAATTCCTCCTAAATTTTCCACACTTTTTAAGGTCTTCCACTTTCATCACATGTTCCAATTCCCTTCACAGTATTTCTTCCCTTTACTATCCCCCTTTGTCCATTGACCATTTTAATAGTGAGATTAACGCTTTTAACACAGCAGAAAATCTCACATTCACAATTGTTTATTCAGTGTGACCCCTCCTATTAAAATGGGTGGTTTTCTGGTTGTTTTTGACTTCTGCCTGCTTTAGTGACCCAGTATTATCTGAGCACTGCAGAATAATTCTAAGCAGGAAGCAGGTTCCAAGAGAATTCCAGCATCGTATTCCTAAAGAGATGGCTGAAGATGTGAGAAGAGCTTTGAATTCTTGAAATCTTTGACAGCTCTATGATGTTAGAGGTTTACACTTGGTATTTGGCTATGGCAAGAGTATTCATACAAACTTTGGGCATCTAGCAGGCAGCTGATTTTAGAGGATAGCCCCTGTAAAACTATCTCTGTAGACAGAGAAATACTTTTCTAAAAGGCTATTAAAGAACACCCATTATCCTCCTGTTTTGTACTATTCACTGCAGGAGTTATTCATTCTGCACTGATCATAGATGCCATACAGGAAGACAATAAACCAGCCATCCCGGGGTAATAAGGTATCTAAAATAAGGTTATGGCCTTATAATGTGCCTGCCACACCCTTAACATTTGGAGGATTGCAGAAATCTCAGTATAAAAAATAAATAAACCATTGCCCCTAGCTGTAAACTCCATTCTAATGATACAACGTCTCAAAGTAATTAGAAAAGAGTATTTTCAGTAGTGAATAGAAAGGACAGTTTAACTGCACTGTTTAAAGCATGAGCCAGTCAGGGATAACCACTGTTAAGAAGCATGAGCAAGAGTAAGAAGGGAACACCCACTGTAATAAATACTAATAAAAGGATGTTGAAAAAGATTGCTTAATTTATATGGATACAAGTTTTACTTAGTTCTGGTTCACTAGTATTTAAGCCAGATCTTTTCAAGAGAGCAGATATCTAAGGCCATATTTAAAACTGTCACACAATTGTACATTTAACTTGCATATTTAGTTGTAACAGTGTAATGACCTGCAAATTTGCACAGATAGTTCCAGAATGGAGTTTTGCATATATGGTTCACAGCCTTTTTTTTCCCCTGTCTTTTTCTATTTGACACTTGTATATTCCCCCAATCAACAGAAGTGCCAGTGTCATAACCCAATTTCCCGTCATTATTTTGTACAGACTTACGTTGTTTCCTTTTTCTTGTAGCAGCTTCAAGTTTTCTTTACATTGTCTGAGCTCCTCTGAAAGTGACTGGTTTTCTTGTTCAGCCATCTCATACTTCGCCTTTAGCTCTGAGAGCACAGTCTGTGTTCTTTCATACTAAAGACAAAGAGAAAAGAGTTTGCAGACCCCTGGACACCCAACAAATGCTTACATTTGCTTAGAGCACGCTTCCTGTCCTGTCATCTGCCTAGAGTAACTTGCCTTGTATCAGCACACTCTCTTTTCATAAAAGCAGGGTAAAAAAATCCTAGTTTAGATTTCCTTTTTTTTCAAATGAAGATTTTTTTCCCTGATACTGAAGGGCTGGGATTACTAAAACCAAGGAAATATGAACTAAATGCAAGTCCTTAATTCATCTCTCATACCAAACAACTACTCATTATCAGATTGGAAAGAAGTGTAATAACTACGAAGACAAAACAAGAAATAGGGGAACAAGGAGTCCTTTATGTTTAAATACTGGTCTTAAATCTAGGCTGTAGCTTAAATATCTACACCAATCAAATGGGTGCAAAAATCAACATTCTATATGAAGCAAATCAAACTCTCCTCACACACAGTATAAGGCATTTAAAAAAAAATTATGCCTTATCACTATCATACCATAATCCTCAGTGTGGATCAAGTACAAACAATACTGGGTGAATGTGTCCTGTGTTCCAATAGTATGGGCAGCTTCTCCTTTTTCAAACTCACATTCAACTTTTTCTATAGATGACAAGCTTTCTAGTAGTCCTCATGACAGGGATTAGGACCAATGACTTTCAGTAGTGGCATTTACCACGAATTTAAAAGATCAGGCATCTTACAAATACATCTGGTTAGAGGCCCACAAACTAACCAGACTGGGTTCTTCAAGTACTAGAAACAGTAAGGAATGTGACATGGACGAATTAATGACAAAACAAAGGACTGCAAAAGAAACTAGAAGCAGTGACTGGGGAAAACTTCCCTCAAAATGCTCTTAAGAAAAAGCAAGTAACTGTTGGAGACTACGGCCTTCTTCCAGACATAATCTTTAGAGGCCAGGCAGATGAAATACACGCTGAAAATGTTAGCTTTTTTCTTATGTATTTGGCTAATGATCTTCAGCAGCCTGAAGCGATCCAGGAAGATGAAAGGAGACCTTTGTAAAAATTTGTAGTCCCATTGTCAAATAAAAGAGCTTAAATCTAACTAGGAAGATCGTATTGACTAAAAAGAATTAATTTTGACTCATAACAGCTAACGAAACTGTATTCCATGATATTCAGGTAGACTCTGAATAAGTGTTTAGCTGTCTGAACAGCTTAAAAGTAAATTCACAAATATAATGCATGGAGGGAAACTTTAGGGAGTTCCCCAAACACATACAAGTCATTTTATCTGAAAACTTCCTTTTCAGATTTAACCTCCAGTTTCTATTTCTATATTGTCAGCCACTATAAAGGTACTTGCAATAAGAGTATGAAAAAATTTATTTACTGGAAATGGCGTTTGTTTTCTTTTAGCTTAAAAGTTGAAAGTCACTGGGCATTTTATTCTCTCAACACAGAGATAATGTTCCATGTTACCTCTTTCTGAACATCTTTTGCTTGACTCTCAGCTTCACTGAGTTGGCTTTTTAGACTAGCTGCATCCCGTTGGTGTTTTTCTCTCAAAGATCCCATCTGATTTTCAAGTTCCTTTCGAGACATTTCAAGAACACTCAGATCGCTGGTTAGCGCTAAACTCTGCTTCTGAGAGCTGAAAAACAAAATCCAATTGATTCCTCATGTGTTTTAAATGCAAACAAACCAGAGATTTTTTTAAAGCACTTTTCATCCTCCAAAGCTTCATACATTATTTTTATTTAATACGGAAATAGCTTAGAGCAATCATAAGAGTAGATGATCCCATTGCCTCCCTATACAAAGTGCTGACAAAAGGCTGGCCATAGTCTTGCTTTTAAATGTATGCGCACATCTTAGTGTGTATAATTAATCATATAACTTAAATAATTTACCATGCATAATTTTAGCTTATTTTTATTATTCATCACATATTTATGATATACTCAAAAGTATTTTGAAGCATATTTACAATAAGTCTGCCCAAGGTTGCCAGAGGTATTTCACTTATTTGCACACATGCTTCTGCTTGCTGCAGTTGCATAAGCTAATAGCTAGTATCTTCTTGAAGTGTTTAGTACAATTGTGTAATAGTCATAAGCCATTACAAACTTCAATGTAATAACCAAGTAGTGTTAATTTGTGCCTGTGCAAGACAGAAAGAAAAATAAGGGAGACAACTTGCATATCTCCATTGTGCAAAGCCTGTATTTGCTCATGTAACCTTTCATACGAAAAAAATAGAAATAAAACCCCCAAAACACAACAAATAAAAACCCCACCAAAAAAAACCAAACACCAAACAAAAAGCAACAAGTGGAAATCAGGGCATGATGGAACAAAAAAAGAAAGGTTTGATACCTGTAAAATAATAATAGAAATGTTTTACTGTGGGAAATTTCCATTTTTCAGTGAGATCTTACAACAGTGAATGAAAAAATAAACCCCAAATCAAACAGCATGATGGTAAAATTCGGATTTACAATAAAACAAAGTTACTGTCCCATATTTACTTTGTGAACTGAATTCCAATATCTGAAACTGAAAAACAATGTAATAATGGCTGATGAAGGGATAAGAGAAGTTATTTTGAGGAAGAAGATTTAGACAGCCTTTAGCACTGTTTTGTGCACAAATAGAAAAGGAAATACAGTAAAACACAAATACTCCTGCACCCTACAATCCCTCTTGAAAGATATTACAGTGCTTGTGATAAGAAGATTTGTATTTCTGTTAACCAAAACATGATACAGAATACTGTTTCTGCCCACCATTACTATTTATAATGTGACAGGCTTCCATGAGACATCCTACTATCTGAGAATCATTTTCCAACTGTTAATGCTGAGAAAATTCTAGGTTAGGAAATCTATGTGGTTTGTTATCTTTTAAGTAGGAGGACAATTGTTAAATCTAAATAATTTCACAACACATGCTTTCGAGTCCTTATTAAAAGCTGCAAAATAAGTCAGGTTACCTTACAACAATATGACATGACTGGTAAATAATACAGAAGCATTTGCAAAACAGAAAAAATAGGTGGGTATAACATGACATGAAAATGTGTTCAGCATTTATTGAAAACACCATCAGAAATCTAGTACCATTTTTGGGAAGAATAAACAAAAACCAAACCCCTCTTCAGCTACTATGATACCCTCCTAAACAAATCCTTCGCACTCCCTTACCTAGAAAGCTCCTTCTCCTGTCGCTGAAGTTCAGATGAAAGCAAAGTATTTTCCTTCCTTAGTGTAACACATTCAGCTTCTAGAGCACTCCACTGTGCCTTCAACTTTTCAAGTTCACCTGCAAAATGAACAGAATTCAACTGCATTGAGTAAAATTATTTTATGACTGCTTCAGGTATCACCAGCTAATAAATGGAGGAAAAGCTGGTATCAGTCGTCAATCTCAAATATACGTGATTATAGCCATGGCACATGAATTCTCTCACAAGCACCTACAAAACATTACAGTATCTTCTACTGTTAAGAGGTTTGAGAGCAATTAAGCAAGGTAGCGCTGCTTTTTTTTAATGCAAACTTTTTCTGAAGCACAAAGGAATAGAAAACAGTCTATTTATGGGTCTGCTCTAGTAGAAACAGTTGTTACATGTCTAGAAACAGTGACAGAAAAGTGTATTTGAAGAAAATAATCTACCAGCCTTGAAAACAGCACGGAACTAGAATCACTTGGTACCATGCCTCTGTCACAAGGAGCAGACTGTTTAAAGCAATAACTGAAGGGTCAAAATGAGACCTTTGAAACAAATCAATCCCTGGCAAAATAGATAAAAATCAATGCTATATATGTCTTAGTAATGCAACGAATGGGACTGCAGTCTGAACCGGAAAAAGGTTTCTCTGACAACTTCAAAAAGATTAACCAATTCAGAATTTAAAGCATAATTTACAAATGTCAGTTTCTCTGTGGCATGTACAAAGTTTCAGCATGAGCTTTTGACCTCTATTAGCAGGTTCTCCAAGACCCAAAGCTGTAGGCCTGGAGTAGCAGCTCGCAAGCAGTCCTCATGAGATGTGGCTGCATTACACGTGAAGTGAAACACAAATGAAAAAGCCTAAAAGAAGCCCTATGCTGGCTCAACACAGCATACCTGTGTATCTCCACATCATGCATCCAGAATAAAGCTTTAAATTTAACATTTTTACGTTAAATATGAGACGGTATCAACAGTCTAATCAAGCCATAAAATAGAGTTATTTGCCTTGAATGAAGCTTTGCTAGAAAAATTAAAAGGCTAGAAGCTACCCATTTAAGGGCTTAAATTATATGCAAGTTACACAAGTCCTTTTGGAAATCTGTGGCAGCATCAGTGGCAATCTCAAATGGTACAAGTTTTCCATGTTCCTGAGTGGAGTTATACTTGGTCTACTCTTTACATCAAAGGGTACCTAGGCTAATTTAGGCATAATCAACAATTACTATTTAATGAAGTAAACAAAACAGCTTTTGTTACACTACAAGCCTTGAAAAATATATAAATACACATGTGGGTGTATATAGATAAAGTAAATGACCATATATAGAGAGACAAAGTGATTTGAATAACTGACATCAGATTGAGAAGGATGCTATCGTTAGCACTGGTCTGTGACACCCTTTTATACAAGTACCTTTTAAGCGCGTAGCCTCTTCCTTCTGCTGATCCTCGCACTGCTGGCATCTGAGCTGAAAACTGGCTTGCAGACTGACAATTTCCTTTTCATAATCTGAGGCATCTTTCCGCCACCGTTCAAGTTCTGCTCGCACTGTTTGCAGCTCATCTTGCAATGCAGAAATATCTGTATCTCTTTCTGATGCTGTCTTTTTTGCTACTTGTTGAAGTGACAGAATCTCGTTTTGAGCACTGACGAGTTCATTTCGAGTGCTTGAAACTTCATTCTCCTTTTCCTCACGAAGATTCTCAATTTCTTCTTGCAACCTTCGCAACTGAGCTGGAAAACATACATTCATGTTAGTATTTTTAAAAACTATTTACAGAAAATCTCAAACACATTAATCCCTTTCTCAACTTGCTGATGTTTAATAGGACTAAAGAATCCAAGAGCACTTGAAAAGTGCATTAATCTCGTCAAATACTATACCCTTAAAGAGACATGTAAGTGGAGTCATGCTTTAGAAGTCAAAAGAAACAAGAATTACAGTTGGACAAGGCTTTCTCAGGCACAGTTGTGCTACGTGTGTGACACTACAGCAACTTTCTAAAATCTGAAACCAAGATTTAGATCAAACTTCACTGTAAGCAAAACAAGTATTACAGACCCAGGACGCAGCACGGTTCAGGGACAAGAAGAAAAGCAAGGCAGTTTCTGTGTCAAGTCAAACGCCTGCAAAGCTACATTGGAAATGTTTGCCTGTTCAGCAATTAGCCTGTGATGTCCATAAATATTTTGAGGCACAGAGTTTAATTTCTACTCCAGTCTCAAGATGCAGTGAAGGAAATAGAAATACTTCCTTGCAAAAAGCATATTTCAAAGGACAAGAGGAATTTTTAATTGAAAGGGACAGATGCACCAAACATACTGAATGAAGAAGTCCTTCAGCATTTACGGCTTCCTGTAAATATGTAGCAGTCATGTACACACTAGGTTGCTTCACATTTCTGCATGAAGCAGAGCTTATGAGTGCCATTCACACCTGTTTCATTACTAAACACATCTCTGAGCGCAACTATTTTTCATAAATATGCATGCAAACAGTTGGAAAAAAAAGAAGAGTACAATGCAGAAGAAAGGGAGGATGAAAGAAAGAAAATTACTGTTAAAACCCTGCCTGATGGAAGCAAAGTGCTTACTTGTTCAGTGGCTTTGGTTTGCTTTTTAAAGAACACATATCAGAGTTCAATTACATTTAACTCATTTTTAACATGGGAAAAAGCAATTACTAAGTTAATGAAGACTTGCTCTGAGAAGAAAAGCGCAAAGTTCTTAACATCACTCAAAACCCTAATTTAAGACACTGCAGAGGGTCAGAATTCCACATTTAAAGTTCAATGTTTCAGAAGCAAAGGGCAAAATGAGGACAGTGGAAAGTGTGGGGAAGATAACCACGGCTGAGTAACCTTCACGGATTACTCGTATTTATTTTTGTTCTCTCAATCCATTACAGAAGATGACATGGAGAATGTCAGCGACTCTTGTTGTAAACTGATACAGCATAAAAGCTGCTCAAGAGAGACTTGCACTTTCATCACAATTATAGCTCAGTAGCTACATTTACGGTAATGCAGGCAGAATTCATATACGGGTACAATCTAGAAACTCTGCTGTTAGTTAATGTACAGTGAAGAAGAAAAATACAACTTCCCCCTCCCCTCCTCTAAACAGGTTTCAGCAAGACATATAGCTCATTAGATAAAGAGACTATGAACTACCCAGTTCCACTCTCTTAAGGAAAAAGATAGTATGGGAAAAAATTACAGTTATTATATATTGTAATACTTAACAGCTATTATAGACAACAGTTCAGTTAGATTTCATAGCAATTCTGTTTAAGATTAAATAGTCTGTTCTGTAACAAAGACATCTGCAGCATGATTGATTTCTAAATACAACATCACAGAATGGTTTGGGTTGGAAGGAACCTGAAAGATCTTCTAATGATGCTTACTACCACTTCATTTGTTTGGAAATAGTTTCTACAGGCTTATAGTAACAGAACAGCAAACAAAGTAATACATGAGAACAGCCTGACAGTAATACAACATAGTACATATTAACAACTGCCTTTCCATGTATCCTTACATTAGAAGCCTTCAACCTACCACACCAATATGCTAGGAAACCAAGTTTCTAAACCACCAAGAATTATGACTTGCTAACACAGCAGGTGCTCATTAATGAGCAAAGGATTTTTTCAAATTACATCTTCCTGATTATTCTTCTCTTTATCAAGACAAGCTAAATTCCTCCCTCTCAGCAATGCAGTATTTCAAATAGTATTTCCCCCTCCCTTCTGTCTTCATTATTGATGGACAACTCTCCCTTTAAATGTTCAAGCATTAAAACAAGCACAGTATGACTGAAAAGCCAAACAAATACAAGCAACTTTAAAGTTTGGTGGAATTGTAGAAATAATTTACACAGGAAAATTACTACCAAGAATATTGGAATGGTTTCTGAAGCACTGGATATAATTTGAAAGAAAACTTCCATTACATCTCTTATTTATGTAAGCCATTACCTCAGCTCAACTGAATGCTTCACTGCCTTCTTCTCTAAAAAAGTAATGACAAGTTACTTGAATTTCCTTTCTTTACTTATCTGTTCATCTAAAGAACTTCACACACAGAGACAGGATCTCAGTTGTTTCTGTGGCACCTTCTCTATGACAAAGATATAAAGCCAGGTAGCACTGGCTTTATTGATTCCATGAAAATACTTTACAAAATGTTACTCCAAGAAGCTGCCAGGTTTTTTTTTCCCCACTACAGTTCACAGGCGCTGCCAAGAGAGAATCCTGACATCCTGACAACTTGGGAGAAGTTGTGAAATGTGTCACACCCTGAGAATTTGGGAAGCTGCAAGCTTCCCAGAACAATGAACATCAGAACACTGAACTACAATGGAGAGAAGCAGAGGAAACATTAGCAAGACTTCACTTCAGAATGGTTCAGGAAATAGAACAGTACTGAACTGACAAGAAGCATCTTGCAGTTAAGTTTGGTTCTGCCAATCTTCTACTCTGATTCTCTTTTTTTCTTCAGTGAGAAGAAAGATCTTTTTCTGCATAGAAATAACTATCAAATTCTAATATCTGAGCTTTGCTACAGCATTTTTTACTTGGAGAGTTTTCAGTATTAGCAGAATAAGATTCAAATTTATATTGCCTCTCTTGTTTTGAAGATGAGTATCATGCAAGCTTCCTTTTCTTACAGGAGGAATGGCAGACTGTAAATACTGTTTGTTGACTTTCATCTAAAATACTGCTATTATATAAGCTTCTCAGTGTAACTGGTGTATGACAAGTACCACATTCCGAACAAATTACTGCCCGCCCTGTAAAGTAATTTGCTAAAGGTATTTTGATTTCAACCATTTTTGGGTCCAAACTAAATGATAAGCTGACAAAGATCTCGAGGTATGAAGCTCCAAGTCTCAAAACAATCAATGACTGAGTAGATGGGAAAAGTAACACTTGCTCTAAGAAAGTCACAACAAAACCCTTACTGATTTTAGGGCTAGACAGCCTCTTGACAAATGTGCTCACTCACATGCACAGGCTGAAAGAAGCATGATTGGTTATACTGGTTTTTCAAAAAGCACTGACAGTGTCCCACAGAAATTTTACTGCTTGTTCTGAGGTTGGATGCAGACCTGGATTAAAAATGTCTTTAAGAGAATCCTACCAATGAAGTGAAGCACAAAAAAGACTAAACCTTCTGAGTGCTCTGAAGATAAAATAGTCACAGTAAGAATCCCTGGATCATTCAAAGCTGAGAAAGACTGAAGAGAGAGGAAGGAGAAGAATTATTGTTACAGATTACATTTTGCCTTTTCTAAGTTATGATTAGAACCATAGGAATTGACAGGAAACTGCACGATAAAATTCAAAGATATGATGAAAGAAATCAGATATAAAACATACACTCAATTCATGTTTTCCTTTATTAGTGCTTATGATGCCATGGAAACAGACAAACCTATACATTTTCCCTAAGGAATGAGGTGAAAAAACCACATTCTTACCTTGCAGAACATTTATTTGCTTGTTAGATTCTTCAACCTGCACTCGATAGGCTTTTCTTTCTTCTTCCAATAGTGCTATAAATGAAAGTGAAAAACATGCCCAAAAGTTTTAGTAAGAAGTATTTCAGCTGTGTAATTAATTTTAGTCACAACTTCCCCTTAACTGCAAAGATTAAACCAATCATATTATTTCAGTAAGCTATCAAAGCTAGTAACTGTGGTAAGTAGTTTAATAAAAAGTTAATATTAAGACATCATTCCATTATTGTGGTAGTATTACAATTAATTTGAAATTAATATAATCTGTTGCCTGATCCAAAAACTCCACGTGTGCCAAATGCAAACTGGTGTGGGAAAAGGAAAAAAAACCTGTAAATACAACCCATAAGGAACACTGAACAATATGCAATTAAACTGGACTATACTATTTCCTGTCAAAAACAACCCACAGATTTGCTGAGGATAAGGATACAGCTACATATCTGACAGGATGAGCTAAACCAAGAACTACCACTGAATACATTAACTTATGTGCATTATCTGACTGAAACACAGATTTATCAGCATCTGTAGATTAATATATTTAATAAGGATGAAATATATGGAGCTCAAGTATGTATATGTTGGTTTATCTTGAACCAAAAAGTCAGAGCTCAGGCTGTATACAGAGTTTAGGAAAAAAAGCTAAAGTTTCTGACATTCTGTGCAGGAGATACGAACGCTACAAAACAATTTTTTTACAGTTAGCAAAACTGGACTCCTTTTAAGACTACCTGATAAACACAATTTCAATGGATACCCTACACAACCAAGTTGATCTGGGTCTCACCTTGAAGTTCAAAGCATTTTTGTTTACTTGTCCTAGCTAGCTCTTGGGCTTCAATCAGCTCCTTGTGCAGTTGCTGAATTTCTTGCTTAGCCTCAGTCTCTGATTGTGCACCCTGCAATTCATCTGATAAAAGAACATTTTCTTTAAAGCATAAATTTGCACGACAATTGTATTTGCATAGTCATGTGCTGACTGCCGGCATTTTACTCAAATCAATCAAAGTTAGTTAAAGTAAGCTCAAAACTGGATTAGGTAAATATTAGCAAAAATATTAATATACTTTTACCAGGAGGAAAACATATGCAAACTTTGAAACATTTATCATATGTAACATGCAGTATAAAACAAACAAAACCCCCAAACAAGAATTAGAGCATTTTCAAAAACACTGTATAGATTAACAAGGACTCCTGTACTGAGAAAAATGAAGGAACATCAAGCATAAGACAAGACTTGACTGTGTTTATAACTTATGCTACTCTAACTTTTCCCAGCACACAATCATCAGCAATGATACTGCCTCCCCAGCCCACCCTCCATCCTCCTGCTCCTAGCAGCATGTACCAGCCCTGGAAGGCAGTGTACTGGAACACGCAGACCCAGCCTTGTGCTACGGCTGGCTAGGGCTAGCGGTTTGCTCCCTTTCAATCCTGCTCTGCTTCCCCGTCTCCCTCTGTGGACCGTAACTACAAGGAAAGGGAAAATTTAGGGAAATTTTCTAAAACAAAATTAAGTAAATGATCACCCTATTTCATTCAGTGGCCTAGTGAATACTAAGCTAAATTCTGCCCTTAAAATTGTTTTCACTACATCTTAAAATATTAGGTACATTTTTAACATGATCAGATATCTATGCATGTTATTTAAACTCTAAATAAAAACATTTGCTCTTCCTGACTAGTTCTGTATTAGCTAAAATACAGATTAAATACCTCTTGGGCTTATGACTTGCAGTTGCAGACAAATACTTTAAATGTTGAAGTCTTGTGGGCATTGAAAAGAGGAAAAATAAGTATTTGTAACTAAAAAGCAGCATCCTCTAACAGGCACACACTAAAAACTAGCCGCAATAACAAAGAGGAAGACAATGCTCTACCCTGCAGGCATCTGCAATGCCAGGAACTGGAGCCAGGAAATTCTCATTCACTAAATTTTCCTTAAGAATAGTCTGTGCGGAAACAGATCTTCCAACAGGCACAGACTGCACTAATAAACTACATAGGCAGAGGGCGAAAGCTTCATATAAAGCCTATTAGGTGGGAAAGGTAAAGGGGGAAAATCAGGGACAAAAGTCCAGCTGTGCTGGACGTAACGTAAAATAATGGTTCCCAAACTTTCTGAATCAATAGCCATAGGCAGAGGGAGAACTAAAAGGCAGATGTGTTACACAGCTACTGGTTAATAAACATCTACCACTATAGACCCCACGGATCTGAGACAGAGGCACATTGCTCAGAATAACCCCCCAAAAGATAAACTATTTCAGTTGTCTGGACCTTCCATTAATAAGAAAAAGTAATTAAATACAAGCTATAGTGTGGGTCATCAACATGTTTTTGACATTCATGTTGACTAGATACGCCACCATTAAAGTAACTATAACTTTCCTTTTAGCTGTTTTATTCATTAAAATGCTTATCCAATCATGCTACATTATTCGTACTGTACCCTGGTAAGAAAAGAGGTTTTGTTTTTCCTGTTCTCACACTAATGAATCGGTGGGATTGAGTAGGGGTGAGGGCACACATGCACTTTTAGATGTTTTCAGAACAAAATTATGGGAGCAGAAAGAACAAAGAGAACTACATATTTCGTTCACGTACTTTCTTTTAAGGTTTATTAGAGTTCCAAATCCAAAGTTCTCTTTTCTGAACGTGTTTTGTTCTTAGTTTCTCATGGATAAAGACTTTGGGCAATTAGACTTTCAACCCTCCTTAATGAGACTGTTCAGAAGAAATAGATGAGGAAGTTGACAAATTATGCTCAAATCATGTCTTATAAAGAAGCAGTGTCCCAAATCCAACAATGGACACCCTAAATGAACTTTCTGGTACACAGTATTTTCCACTCAATGAAAGCAAACATCATAAAAGATAATACTGCTTCAGAGGAGATGAGGAAACCAACTTAAGGGACAAAATAATCAGTTTAGCAAAGGCACAATCAAGGTAAAAATTCTTTTCTACTCAAATGCAATAGGGGAATTTCCATACACCTGACATGGTTCTAAATCCAAAGCCAAGAAATATGAGAATGAGAAAGTATCAGCCTTTCAGTCTTACCCAAACTGAAAATTTCTTTAATGTGTTTTAATTCAAAGCAAACATCATTTTTTGTGCTAACTCTAGTTTTGAGGAAAATTCCTTAATGAGTAGGATAGCTCTATTTATAAATAATAAAACTACTAAGTATCACCAGGCTTAGAATTAGCTCTGTCTAGAAGCAAATTCACATCACAAAAACCTGGTATGAGAACCAATGTAAAAGCTGCAATTAAAAAGAAACAGTACTTGAGCAATTTCCAGAAGTACTCAGCACTGGAGTAACTGTTCTCAGGAAAGTTTAAGGAATTCTACCAGTAATTACAACAAGGTAAAAAACTGACTCAGGTGAAGTCAGATAAACAATTAAAATCCTGAGTTTTCTTCAGCTTTGTGAGATCCACATAAAGTAAACTGCATCATATATTTCAAATAAAGTATCTGGCTACTGCAACATAAAATAATGGTTCGCAAACGTTCTGAATCAGTAGCCCATTGCTGATTTCCAAAATTTCTCATGTAAACTACCATTATTCAGCAAACCCTCAACTGAAAACAGTTATTACATTCCACGAATCAGTCTTGTAGTTACTATGAAAATATAAGGAAGTTGATAAAAACAAGATGATGAACCTCCCAGTGACATTTATTGCTTTCCATCTGTTTAACATTTACCTGTTTGTAACTTTGCAGTAAGTTGTCACAAACAGCCTGTCTAAATAGAAGTATCCAGGGAACTGTTATTAATGGCTAATAGTCATTTACCTCATGTGAAGGAAAAAAAAGAAAGGCAGCTGTACTAATCTGTGACAGCTTTTCCCCTTCCCCTCTTTGCCAGATTGCGACTTGTAGAAAGTTTGAACGCACTCAAAATTTATTGATACACTTAGAGCAAACTACAGCAATTGAAACTCTCATTGTTTTCTTGCTCCTTTAATTTAACTGTTGGAATTTGCTGGAATTTGCAAAACAAAAAGGAATGCTGCCTTTTCCAGCAGCCATTTCCGCATTCCAAACGCCTGCCAGATCAGAAATGTTCTCACTCTGCCTTAATTATTAGACTGCAGTTGATTTGTTATCCACTTGAAAGTCTTTCTGTGGCAAACACAATCCTTTTTAGGGCAAAGTCAGGCATGTGAAGTAGCCCTCTGATGAAATCTCAAACAGAACTACAGGTTTATAGGCCTCTTCATAAAAATTACGAGGGCAAATGATTCATTATACAGATATGTTTTCATGGTTTCTTGAGAGCAAAATAGGGATGCCCATAAATAGCCTCAAGAGAAAAAGAGTTATTCCAATTATTTTAGTTAATTGCAATATGCAATTCAATAGCAGAGTGGTCTCTGTAATAGGTATTTTTCTACTAATTCACTGAAAAGTTCAGTAATGGTTATGGTTTAAATCTTTAACTGAGTAAATAAAGATAGATGAAGCAATGAAAATATCTACATTAGCAAAAGACTGCTTCCTTGATTTTAGTCCTTCTAAGTTCAATTAACCCTCCCTGTCATCTTAATACACCCCGAACAGAGAAAGTATAACTGTGTCTGCCCCTTGCCGTGACATGAGACTGCTCTAACACAGGAAGCAGCACGCTCACAGCAGCCTTATCTTGGTGTTGGGCTGTTAAAACAAATCCTTCTGACAGAAGTTAAGAAGGCTTCACTTGCATACAAGGAGAATTCAGGAATTAGTGGGTTTCAGCCTGAGGGGTCCATGAGCTACTTTTAATGCAACTGCAGAAGTTAACAGAAATCCAGCCAATTAGGAGCCTATATTAAAACTACAAAAATCAGAACTGAATTTTGACATGAGCTGATTTCAGTTTCTCTATGGTACTGTTTATGTACAAAGGGTTGTTCTGGCTGTCAATTCTATGCATGTAACAATGCCCAAACGAAACAAACTCCTTAATGTGTATCCTATTTTGATACTTACATGCTTTTCAACTGAATTTTTTCATAATCACTACAAACAACATTACCAGATTCTACCTTCTAGCATCGGAAGTCACTGAATATACTTATTAATTGCAGATGGGAGCAAAACCCAAATGGAACACGCTCAGTATCTCAAACACTCCTTTTTTAACCTGCTTTATTAAACTACTGAACTGATATTCACTGGAAAATAGCAAACTCATTTTTAGTTTGCTGTTTAGAAACATATATAATAGATGCAATTTTTGGAAGTCCTTCTGTCATAAAATTAGACAAAATTTAAACAATTACTGAAAAAACAATCTTTTACAGGTCTCAAGTTTCATTGTGGTTTAATGTCTTTCTGAACCACGAAGAACTGTGAAATTCTTCTTACTTGTGATCCAAATATAAGAATCATTTTACAGATCTTATCAAATGTCTAATTGTACAAAAAGCATAAAATTAATTTTCAGTATGCTAAATGTAACAACTAATTAATATCTCACTTTTTTTCAGCTAATCAATATGTAAATATTAGGCTGCTCATCAAGTTTGCAGTACATGCCTTCAGTGCAAAGAGCAGTAATAGATTTAATTTTATAGCTATGAAGCTCAAAGCTAAGGTTCAACAATCATTCTAAATACAGTTACAACAGGAAATTCAAATCTTGATTGTGTTAACCAGAAAAAGATTTTAGATTTTCTTTATAACCCATCAGGTGCAAAACAACAGAAGCATTTGTGACAGTGATGGAAGCAAACGTAAATGTTATAAAATTTGGTAATGCTTAAAACATGTCAGTGATGGGAGAATCGCTCCTCCACACAGCTAAGTGCCCTAACATAAGTGTATGCTGAAACTATTTCTCAACTCTACTTGAAGTTGTCCATGTAAAACAGTGTTGGTGAGTGCAGAAACCAGATTTATGTGCAAGTTATTTCTATACTAACATTCAGAAGTATGCTTTTTTATCACATCACCCAAAGGAATCATTATTGATATTTAAATGCAACTCTTCCATACTGCCATGATTAAAACATTTGAATCTCAGCACTCTACTTCAATACCTATTCGATAAAAGCCAGGTAGACAAATATATATCTATATATACACACACAGATTCTGCATCTAGAGTTACAAAAATAGATTTATTTACCTTTCAGAAGAGCTACTTTGGCAATAGGTTCATTTAGATCTTGGTCATCCATTTGGGCATCTAAAAATAAACCAAACCCCACACCTTTCAGAGAGCAGGTAGACTGCAGACGGTTTTCATATATGCATTCTTCAAGCAAAGAGAAGCTTCTACATTCTCCTCACTTTACAATAGTTGGTTATGAAGTTGCAAAATAGATAATACTGCTCTAAGCTTGTATCTGGCTCTGCATAATATACCTTCTCTGCTCTTTTAGAAAATGCTTGTGAATAAGTTATTTCATTAAAACAAGTTAGACGTTACAGGAATCTCAGTTAAACTCTTACCTGTAGTGTCGTCACTGCTTTTTTCCTTGCTTGGACTGAGAGTGTCTGACAAATCAGATTCTTTGACTCTTGCTTGATTCTCTGTAAGAGACAAGAAAAATCAACTGCAATCAATAAAACCTTTGTTCAGTCTCTTAATTGTAATTTCTTCTATACATCTATTTAAGCACTGCTAAATGCCAAAAGAAAACAACTTTGTTGAAGAAACACTTAAACCTGGTGGTTGCTTATTTCTTTGTAAGTCTGGGCTAAAATGGATTCAGCATCACTGAAGTCATTAATCTAGCCTAGCGTCTAATAGGGGATGCAACTGCCTCATGCACAGCTTGAAATTTTTGTCAAGGCTGTATTCTTGCCAGCTGGAACTCTGTGCAAAAGCTGATTCACTCAGGGAACAAATAAGAAAAGAAACCCCTAGAACAATGCAGATACTGTAAGAGGTCAGAAAGAAACTGCTGTTAAGAACAAAACTGTGCTTCAGCATTTGCAATAAATTATAGCGAAAACTCTTGTATATACCGTACTGTTAAAAGAAATTGTGGCATGAACCAGTAGAGAATCACAGAAGTCTAAAAACGCTGATTTCTAGACAGAATTTTCAGTTTAGATTTTATTAAGAGAAGGCATTCTTTGTCCTTTCCCCCAAAAACTACCTCCATGAAATAGCTGTTAATACACAGTTCATCACATTATTACATGCAGCTTAGTCCAGCCACACAGTTGGTTTTGGTTTGTGTTTACTTAATCAGTTCTAGATTTTTAATGGAGACCAGACACTTTCAAAAGGAGAGGGGATTTAATTATACTAGTGCATCCTTTTCCCACACAGAATTATCCCTGAATCAGAGAAGGCACACCATCGCTGGTGTGGGCAAACCCAGTAAGTCTGTCGGCAAGGAACCATGTCACCAACATGCAGCTGAGGTTACACAGAATGAAGTCTTTCTTCGCTGACACCTCAGAGTCTTAGTTTGACAGTATCACTGCCCACCCAAGGATTAAGAGAGTCTCAAATTCCAGGTAGAGATATATAGATATAGGTATCAAAAGGCATCATTGCAACCTTCCCAGTTTACAGACTTTTACCATACATGCAGAAAAGCACAGTGAACACGAATAATTTCTTCACATGCAGATACATACTGTAGATGCAACAAAAAAGTACTAGGACACAGGAAGAAAGATACACAGCAATAAATAAATCAAGTGTGTTATATCAGCAGAATTAGTATATGGAAAGATGTAAAACCAGGAGTAATGAGAAAGCTTGTGTGAACTACTTTTTCAAGTAACAAGAGAACAAACAGAACACCCCCAAAATGAGAGAAGTGGAAACTGAAGATGACCTGTGCACACAGAAATGAGCAAGACGACAAATCACAGAGGTTAACAGGAAAATAAAAGAATCCTTCATCTAACATGAAAAGTTTTCTATTTCTCTGTGCCAGAGTAACATCCACTTGTACATGAAACAGAAGGTGGCAAATACAAACCAAGCACCTCATCAAGAGCCAAACTCTTTTTACCCTAATGTAACTGAAATCGCTTGAGAGGAAGAAGTGGAAAGCACCCATACATTTAATGCATACTAGAGGTTCACACCTGGCAGCTATTCCAAACATCTCTCTCATGACTTCAGCAGCCTTCAAAGCTCATAACGACTGGACTAGTTAAAAACTTGATGTTTAGGGTAGCTCTTTGCTAAAACAAAGAAAGCACTTCCCTATTTTAAGGAATAAGGGGTTTAACTAATATCTAAAGATGTTACAATACAAAACATTATACATACACCAAAGAATCAAGCTCACAAGACTGTCATTACAACCATAATAATTGCTAATTCAAGAAATAAATTCTTTTTAAAATATTAAGGAAAGTACATCCTAAAAGCCTCACCCATGTCGTTTATGTTAGTGTCCGATCCAGAAGTGCTAAGCTGAGCACTATGTGTATCCAACTAACCTTACCATATCTGGTCATACATGGAAACGAGCTTTCCTGCTCTGTGCAAAATGGGAGGAACAGCGCAAGTTCCAACTGCTGAATTAATTCTCTCTCCCCCCACCTCCCTCTCATACTCCCCTCACACCCACCCCTGGTTACACCAGCTTCTCCCTCCCTCCTATCCTCCTACCCCCAAAACAAGGAACAAGATCAGGCACCAGAGCAAAGATGCATCAGTGTCTGTATTTGAAATAGCAGAAGTCAAAAAGAGAAGTGATTTATAAACCTGCCTCCTATTCTGGAACCAGAGTCATAAGCACAAAACTCTTTCCTGTACTATATTATTTCACAGCAGTTGTCCATATTTCCCATAATAAAACTAGGCTGAATAAATATAGCCAAAACATTGAAGTATATTAAAATGTGTTGACATCATACTTACTTGATGAGTTAGAATATATTAACAAACACTAAAAATAACTCACCGCCTTGCAAGATAATTGGCATGCAAGTGTTATGTTACAGTTATAGCATGCATTCTTCTGCCAAATATGGCACATTGTCTATAGCTTACTCACATATAGAAACAAATTAAAGGTGCAATATCACACATTAAGGTAAGAGAAGATAAATTGAAGTGTCTCTAAAATATTAGAACTTTTAACAAGCCCGTATTTACTCAATACAGGAACACTTTGCAGAAGGACAGAGGCTAAAGAAATGAGTTAGTGTGTCTAGACATGAATAAATGCTACAGAAATGGAGTCAGCCTACAAGTCCAAACAATCTACATTATTAGGCACATGGGAAATATTCATCTGCACATTTTGCAGCATTCCTGATTTTGGCACTGCGAGATAACGATGACTGTTCCTTGACAAGATAAATCTTTTTTAATTAGCTCCTTGTATTTCACTTGTTGTTTTTTTTTTTTTACAGAAAAGAGTGAAGAGATGCACAGATATATTTCACTTGGAAGAGGCACATTTTGGAGATTAATAGTTATTTTAAAGTTATGAAGGTGTAAGTTAGAAAAAAGTCAAATGAAAACACACTTTAATTTAAAGCTCAAAATGACACCAAGCATTATTTCTATTTAGTCCTAAATAAGATCAAAACCCCATTTGAAATTTATGCAGACAGTAAAGATTTAAATCCATTTATGAAAATTATTATTACATTTTTTAATGCATATTCAGGTAAGAACTCAGTTAAAACTGAGACTATCACTTCATGCACTCAATGTTCAAAAATCATTTCCTTTAAATCCTTTTACCCTACATGTAGTACTTGAAGCTAAGTTCAGTAAACAAGAAACCTCCCCTTTATCAATTTTTTTCTCATGTGATTATTCAACAAAACTCCAACTGCCAGTTTAACACAGAACATGCACTGAAGTGACATAAAAAACATGCTTCAAGAAACAGTTAGAGAATCCAGAAGTCTAACCTTTCAAAAGCTTTGTTTCTTCCACTTTGGTTAGATGTCCTTCGTCTATGATCTTGTCTGCCAAACAAAATAAGTGTTACTTCCAAGCTCAAATTAAGCAAGCAAAAGCTCTGCACGCATCTATGTAGACTACATTCCATGACCAAATTAAAAGCTGATAATATTACTTCCTACTCAGGCTTGAACAAAAACTTTATTCTGGCATGGAATAATGAAACAGAGCACACGAGGCTACTGGAACTTTGTCATACAGTGCATAATTATTTCTTCTGCAACTTATTAACTTACATTACTAATGCTTCAGTTCACTAATGAGAAGTTAGGAAACTTCATTTTTATGAACTTTTTTTTTTAACTCTAACTGGGAGCAATAAATAATTAATACATTTCTCAAGTTATCAATAAAGGAATTCTAAGAGCTGGTTGCCTGCAACAGATATCCACCTGATACAGCAGAAATCTAGAAATATGCCACAGTAATACAGCAACTGAGAAGCCCCCTTCACATCACAACTGCCTATGAAAGATACACAGGAATAGCCTTTCTAAGCTTAAAACTTTCAGAGAGCTGCACAAAATTCCACATTCAGGTTGACAAAAATTGAGTTTACAGGTAACACTGACAGGGAAGTCTATTCATGTATGCCAGGTGTATAAAAACCTAAACCACAGATTTTGAGACTAGACTGCTAACTTCATCCTAACTCCAGCAAGGACACGAAGGCAAACAGTAAGACCAAGGGAAGAACTGGTTTAGACTAATCAAAGACACTAGAAGAACTATTAAACCAGTAGTTAATTTATTTTTCAGAGATGTCATTATTTCAAATTCCTTAAGAACGAGCCAGCAATGCCAACATGCACAATTATCAAGGGTCACATATCTTCCCGATCACATCATCAATTTCTACGAAGCAGACCCTGCAATTCAGACAATGTTGAAAGCTGTTAACACCCACTGAAGCACCCAGTTTGAAGTTGCTTCTGCCTCCCGCTGTGCCCCCTCTCTGCCAGATTCTCAATAATCAGGCAGGGAACTGAGTTTGCTGGCTACTCCCACACTCCTCCAACGGCATGGTGCTGTAACCATTACAATCTAAGGACAGAGGCAGGACAAGAATTGCGGGGAGGTATCTTTTTCAGCTCCAAACAGCAGAAAAGTTATCAGACGAACCCCCGCTGAGGTCTGAAGAAGGGTATGCATGGCCAAAAGCTTGTCCTGTCCCCTTCCTTGCCCCACAGCCAGACAAACCAGTCAAAAAGAGCTATTATTTCCTTCATCTACTTTATACATCTACAAATACTGTACTGCATTCCTATGACTTTTTACAAGTAACTGTTTCAGAAATGCACACTGGATTTTCAGGATTAGCTTCAGATCTCAAGCAACTGTCGGAGATCACTCATCATCTAAGTTCAGAACAGCCTCAAGTTCATCAGAGGTGGTGAAAGTCACTGCGCTTAGATTGAGGAAGGCACTGCAGAGAGAATCAAGTTACTGCAGCCGCAAGTGAGGAGTTACTGAGTGATATCATGAGACCTCTTCATTTAAAAAATAAAAATATCCAAACAAAACTCCTCATATGTGATTATTCCAGGACTAAACTGAGGCTGGAAGGGGGGTGGGGAGGAAGGAAACAATAAAGCAGCTAAGGAATTCTGCCCTTATGTCCGAAAAATTAGCTGAATGCAAAAACCATACACTCAAAGTAGCTATCAACTGCTTGATCTGAAGGGTAACACTTCATCTATGCTAGACTGTTAGCTTAAAATAGGCTTCTAGAATCAGTTCACAGAAAAAAAGTGATCATTAGAATTGACGGATCCTGGGGTTTTCATTATTTAGTAACTGTTAAAATCAGAATAATTCTAGTACAAGACAAAGAAACTATAGGCTTCCTGACCCAGATGGTTTTCCAAACGTTTGCAGTGACATTTTACAGATTGTCAATTGTAGACTAAAAAAATCTGCAGACAAATTTTGGTGGCTTTACTGGTTTCTAATGGCCATTATGAATTTCAACAATTGTACAAAAGTTTTCTTCTTGACACTATTTCTTCAGCAAAGAACTTAGGCAGTAACACGGAAGTCCCCTTGTCCAGTGTGACCCAAAGCTGGCACAGCCAGTATTTTCCACTTGGTGCCAGACATCTCTCCTAATTTACCAAGTAAGTGAGCAACTGTTTCAACAATATGACCATGACTGTATTTCAAAGCTAATAAATTTGTTAATTTCAGCATTCCTGTGTATATTTCTGTAATAAACAGAAAACCGGATGACTGATGTCATTAAACAACATACAATCTTATTCTGCGCTGCACCCTAGTCGTTAAATTTGGCACAATTCAGAGAACAGAAAGTAAAAGTAGATGTACCTGTATCTTTTAAACCCCCCTTTTTCAGATCTCTGTATCTTTTCATGTTACTATTTCAGAAAACTTCATAAACATGTTTGGGTTTATTACTCAATTTACATTTTCCCCGAATTAAGATGCACATTTTTAGCTACCAAAATATAAATTTGAGTGAGGATCCTAGCTTTAATTTCTGGCACAAATAATTTTAATCTTTCATGCTACCCAGTCACTGCTTAATGGAAAGCAAAGAGTTACTGACATATATCATAAATAGCAATTTTTACCAAAACAATCTGCTTTGAAGTTAAGCTTTTGGTTCATCTTTAAGATAGTCTGTGGTTCTTTTTGCTGATGAATGCAGTTCAAGGGCAGCTTTCCTTTAAGTTTTTAGGCATTTCCTATCTTTTCAATTTAAGAACTCCCTTTAGATTGAGGTTGCCTATGACTATGTCTAATCTAACAATACATTTATGGTTTTGTACCAAATCAGCCTTTGAAGGAGGCCAGTTTTTAAGAGTAATGAAAGGAAAACGGGGCCCTCAACACACAAATTTCAAACCATCTGAACCAAAGTGATACTAAGAAGCTTTAACTTTACTTGCTGCTTGCAAGTCATAAATTCATTAAAAAGTTGGTAATAGCCATTCAATCCATCCAAAAGCTACTGCACTTTAGATAAAGAAAAAAAACCCCAACCCTTAGTAAAAAGGCAAAAACAAAATTGACTTTCATTTAAAATCATAAATGCAACAATCATAAAATGAAGAAAAGAATAAGGACGCAAATAAACGACGACTCAGACTGGAGCAAAAGATAGGAAGCCAGCAGGGCACCAGCTCTCTCTTTCATCTATGCACCATCACCATTTTGGTAGTAACTCATATCATGTACTAATCAAAAAGCAGTGCTATGACTTTTGCTGTTGATGTCAGTGGTTTTCATCAGCGGTTACTAAAAAAAGTGATGAAATGAGCAACAAGTGAACTGCATGTAATGATCAGAAAGTAACAGACTTCCCAGATCATCTAGAGCAAACTTTCACAACATTCTACAGATGCTGTAGATAAGGACAGGTTACTGGATATCGTGAGCCATATTCTGCTCAAAAATAAAAATGAATAAGAAAATATCTTTAAAAACCTACAGAAGCCAGATTTTACAAACACCACTACCAAAGTTTAGCATTTGCGCTGCACTGCAACTAAGATTGTGTTCAGTTGTTTCTCCCCCACCAAAAAATTCTAGCTCTACTACTTTGAAAGGTCTTGACTCTTACCTGATAACTACTTTCAATTGACTTCTACCTCTGTAGCAACTGCTCATATGAAATACTAATTGTTTTATCACCTAAATTTCCTTCTTGTGCTATCTTACATACACCCCATTTCCTTGATTTAAGCTGGTTTTCCACATTTCTCTGCTGTGTTTACCTAAGTGCTGCATCTCCAGAACCATGGAGACAAGCACTTTCCTCACTGCACCAGCCCAAGTTAGAAGTTTCTCTTCTAGACAAACTGCACAGTTGTCTCAATTCTCCTTTTATTTTAGATTTCTCTTGTGGTTTGCAGATCCTATGCCTTTAATTCCTCTGCTTCCATTACAAAACAGTACACCCTACATAAAACTACTTCAACAAGTGACTCCTGTTTCTGGGAGTTTTATGGAATTAGTATTTTTTAAAATAATAACCCTGCTCCTCTCCCAGTACATGAACTTTGGGGCAAAAAAAGCACAGTAGCATGTGATGAATTACATATACTGCCAATCTTTATGATATTGGTCTACACTTAACTATTTGCAGCATGTCTTAAAACTGCAGTTCTTGGCGATCGCTGCAACTATACTTTTTCTCCCCACTAGTTTCCAACCCTCATTGCTGCAGAGAACGAAGAGCATGAGTACAGCTGAAGGGCAGCACTTATATATAACATGAAAATAATAGGTCTTGCAGTTTGCAGTTTAACCTCATGGTTTTGTGGGGCCTGACTAAACATATTTGAATTTGGGAAAGGTAAACTTTCAGTCCAGGAAAACAAACATGATCTGCTGACTTGGAATCTCTTTTTGTTCTTGATTAGATAGTAAGCTAGTTATTCTGCTGCAAAAATATGCTGAATACTGAACCCTTTGAAGTTGTATTCATTCTTCAAAACCTGATGCAATCGAGGCATTACAGCGTCTTTACTCTAGCTTTCACTCTCTCAAGAAAGGGGAGGCATAAGTAAAGTGATCTTTATTTTAATCTCTTATAATTACTTCAATTGCATGTTAGAATCTTTTAGTAGATCCCAGTGGTAACCTTTGCTTCTCCATATTGACAAGACTGCTCACATTTAGTTTGCAGAGGTGATAGTAATACAAGTTTTGCTAAAATAGGTTAAGCTAACATCCAAACAACGAAATTAGGCAACCAATTTGTATTTGAACATCACTCAGTGTGCTCTTTTCAGTCTAGACAAAAAATAATTTTACTCAAACAGCTAATTTCAGTTCATTTTAGATACCAAATAAACAGCATTCATGCAAGATCATTGCAAAATTTAAGATTATTTTAAACTTCAGCCTAACAGAAGACAACCATTAGCAGTAAACTGTCATTCAGTTTGCAGCACTCCAATCCATATCAGAAGGAGTAAAGTCAGTTAAGTCTGTTACACTTCCTTATTGAAACTTAAAAAGGGAAAAGTCCAATAAGCGTAATGTCAAAAAAAGATACTGCCTTATTGCTGCTCATCAATACTTCACTCTGCTCAACTCTAGGTACATAATGTCTGTAAACTGCAAAGTCAAAACACAATTCTTTATGCTACAAAGGATTTTCCTTTGAAGTTAAATAGCACTTTTCTCTCTTCATCCTAATGATATTTTTCTTTCAGCAGACAAAAAGTATTAACATCGTCAGTTTTTCTTTAATTACAGACATTAAGACGGTGCAGATTCATTACACAATTTCAAAAGCTATTTTCTTTGAAAAACGTTTCTCATTCCAGAATAACACATCTTTCTAAAGACTGGCATTGCATATTAGCTTTCTATTTTTTTAAAAGAACCTTAGATTTCCACATAAAATTTAAGGTCTTGTTTCCCTTTTGTTCTTTGTAACAATTAATTTGAAGAATGTGTAAAGCCTTTATCAGATAAATTGTAGGTACGTGGAATGAAGAAAAGGCATCACTACCTTATCTCTGTCCTACTGCTGGCTGACTGTGATGTTTGCTTAAACTGACAGTGTTACAATCTCCACTTCTTAATTTTTAACAGGATGAAAAATTATGCTCAGTTCTAATCATCACGTGGCAACATTACCACCCCCTTATTGGTCAGAGGACAATAATGGATTAACTGCCAAGAAGACACAATGTGATCATTGCTTCGCAAGAGCAAATATAAGCTCTTACTGCTACTACAGGCATGTGCTTAATATCCCAATGCCACAATTCTACGCATAGAAAATTTCTGCTACCACAGAAATATTAAAATAATAGTGACAAATTCTGATTTCTATCCACCTTTTCTGCGTTTTCTGTTGGTTTTAAAGCAAATGTGATGAACACTCTTGTACTCACTCTGACATTCTATGAACTGATGAATAAAAGTGCAGTCCCCTCCACTCTTTGAAAGAAAGTGCTCTAGTAAAGAAAGAAACACTTAAGTTTACATCGTCTTATCATTTTTCAAATTGATGCAACAAGAAATTTGAAAGGTATATTAACAATATTTGTAATTGCTTATTTACAGTGAACTTTTGAAATCCAAGTCAATATGCAAGCAGACAAGACATGTAACTGAAATGATGTCTGAGTGATACTAGAAAATAGATCACTATTTTGAACTAATCAGAAGTACTTCAACTGCATTTTCAAGGGGTACTTTCAAATGCTAAAATCTAATCACAGTTCTTAAGCATAAAAAAAGCCCCTTACCTCAACAGAATCTATGTTAAAAACCCCAACATCATTTAACAAAAGTTAGTAAGAACCAATTATTAAAAGTGCAAACGTTCTGCATTTGATAGATTGCTTTTTCAGATTGGGTGATAACAAATAACTGCCACTAAAATTCCATGGACAATTTCATGTTTGTGGCAAAAAGATTAATACACAACAAGTGATATTTAAATCACAACAAATTTAGAATACAGAAGATGCTACACTTCTGAAACATGCAACTCCATAGCACTGATGCCTCTAGTTCCTCCTATTTTTTAATTCATAATTGGACATAGATAATCGCAAGTACCAAATCCAAGCACTGAAGAACTAAGAAAACATTAGTTAACCTATATTCGTCAGCAGTTTCTATTAGCTTTGAAAGGGCATTTAAGTTTTTCTTTAGTCTTCATAGTTACTCTTCCCTAATGCCCTCTTGAAACGAAAAACATTTAACTACAGTGTTGCTGAGTATCTCCCTTTGTTTTTTAAACAAAGTTTCACTGCACAGAAATAACATTATTTGAAAGGACAGTTCTTCAGTAGACATCCTAAAACTGGGCTCAATTTCCAGTTTTACCCAAGCCCTGTTATATAACCTTGTTCAGCTCCCAACTCCATCAGGATCTAGCATCTCTTCAAGTAAAAAGGTGATAACGCTTCCTTTCTCAAAAATCCGGTGACCTCAAGAGCCTAGCAAACTGAGAATGTTGCTTTTCAGTATACAAACTGTCAAGATGCGTTACTTCCTAACAAAACTGTTCAACCACTAGGTTTTGCTACCACAAGCTTAGCTGTTAAGATCCATTATGTAATGTTTTACTACATTTCAAAGCCGCTCTAAAAAGTAAACTTTTTTTCTAACCCACAGGGACAGGGCTTTTAAAAGACAGCACCATGGCTGTAATATTTATTTTCCATATTTAAACTTTTTCTTTTAAGCCTTTTTATATGATCCTCTAAGTGACAGTATAGAAATTTCTCCTATCTTTCTTTACATAATATATGGCTCACAAAACTTAAATATGAAAGCCAGATGTGGTGCAACTCACTGAGAAAAACACCACTTAATGAAATAACTCAGTTCTACGCTACCTTTATCAGTGGCTGATGTATAAGCAAGTTACTCTCTTCTGCACCAGAATTTCCATGTGTGCAATCAGAGAAAATGAATGCCTGACCCTCACGATCTTAATAACACTTTATTATAAAAAGCCTCTAGAGAGACTGTAACATGAGTTCTTAGTTCCTCTACTCAGAGTACAGCTCTTTTAATGTTATGGCCAGCCACAGAAAGAACTAATGCAAAATCCTTACTCCTGCGGCAGCTAGGTAGTATGCCTATAAACATACCTTGAGCACTTGACCCGAAGTTTTGAAACAGAGACACAAAGGGAATCTTAAGAAGTATTTTACATGATTTTACCATTTTCCCCTGACAGGGGGAGGAGGAAGGCATGTACACCTCTGTATACAAACAGAGGAAGCCTTCTTTTATTCCCTTACAGGCTATATAGCACAAACCAAATTGTCTTTCTGACTTCCACTTCTGCCTTTAACTGTGAGTTCTTTTCCTTACACAAAATATCTACAAAGTCACTGATGAAGTTGCTGCATCTACGTTATACACCGTAAATTCTTAGTTCATCTAAAATAATGCAAGACTACTCAGCAAAAAACCCCCAGTAACTCCTTTGTGCTGCTTTCAAGAGGACAAACCCAAAACCTGGCAGAGAATGTCACTGCCCATCTGTCATTACACGACTAAAGGACAGAAGATACAGAAAAGCATAGAATATCATGAAGAGAACACAGGCCAAAAGCTGTAAATTGCCAAGGAAATGTGGATGGACCAGGTATAGCAGAGATGCAGAAGAGAGTGGTACAACAGGTATAATAATGGAAAACTACACTAAAATATAGAATAGTAAGTTAGGTGGGTGACAGAAAAAGGTGATAGACTGTATAAGCACACAGAAAACCAAATTGAATGAGCAGTTACACGTTGTCTATATTCATAAACAAGAAATTGGCAGACAGCTTCCTAAAACTCCAAGGTTTAAGCATAAGTTCTACTGTTACTCATAGGATGGAGTAACCTGTATTTTCATACATCCATCCAGATGACACTTACTCTATGCAATCCAAAATAAGCCAAAAAGAAATTGCTTCTTCAACTTTGACAAAAAGTGAGTATCAGTGATACAATGATTTTTCTTTTTACAATCACAAAATAATGATTTCAATTTTGAAATAGTATTTCAGACAGTTTTCAAACTCAGACTGATAAGAGGTAGCAAAAACCTAACAGGACATTCCTACCAATAACTTTAAAACAAACAAAAAAGTGTTTGTTAAAAAAAAAAATCATATTTAGTGTGATGTTATCAATTATTTCGCTATAAAACTGTATGTATTTGCACTTGGGAGCTTGAAAGCTTCTACTGAAGTTTCAGTTTAGCTCTAGGCTACTTTTGCTCCCAGTATTGCATGTTTTTTCTAATAACCTCTAACAATCTAGCTATCAAAATCTTTTTATGGTTTACATGGTTAGAATGAAGAATATATCCCTATATAGTAGCCCAGTTTTGCTCTGTAAAGAAGCTAACTCTTTTTTTGGGTGGCAGCTTTAAAATACATAAAAAAATAAATAAAATAATTATTTCTTAACCATTCTGTCAAGCATTAACAGTATTGCCAACCTAAAATTATGCATCAGCAAGATGGATCAATCTAACTAAAGCCAAAGTATGGCAGTCTAGAGAACTAGGAACAGATATTAAGTGTCCTGGCTTCCAGTATCAGCATACATCACAGCTAAGTGTCTAAAATGCCAGGACATAAAGGAATAACTAGTACTCAGATTAAGGGGAAATTTTTGTACAGTTCCTCTCAGTGTTTAACAATCTCTCCTCCTGCTACAAATAAGAATTAGATGCGAGGTTATGCCATGATTAACTTTTTATTTTGCTATTGGTCTCCCTAGTTAAGAAGCTCTTAATTTCTAATTAAAAAAAGTCAAAAGCTAAGAGAACATAGAGAGTTGTGAAATTTTGTTTAAAAAAGGTATAGAGTAATCCTTAAACACTGTATTAGTTGAAACTACAAGTTCTCTATTTAGGTGCCCCAACCTTCTAATATTGGCACCATTCCCCAGACCTTTCGCTAGCCAGCAAGACAGAGCGAATGCTCATGAAAGGTACATCAAGGAAAAAATATAAATTGACATAAAAGGACAAAAATATCTTAACCAATAGAACAATTTAGCGAATTTAGAACCGTAACTGGAATAACCTTTGCTATATGTGATATTGGCCATATTCTTAACAGAAAATTTTATTTAGAAAACCTTCAAGTATATGTTAAGACACATTAGTTAAAATACTTAATTTTAACTGAAAAAAAAGCTTTTAAAAAAAGATCAGTTCAATCCGTTTTCATTCCTGTTCAACATAAAAGTACTTTCTTCTAAAAAGTTAAGTTTCTGCTATTTCTGTATTTCATATACTCACATTTTTTGGTAAGTTACGGTTAGGAAAAAATATGTTTTGTTGACTTTACATAGCATACCCAATTTACTAGAAAAATGGTGTGTGTCTGTGTTGCAAGGAAAAATAAAATTAAAGGGAAAAAAGTCACTGAGTTTTCCACTTTCTCGTGTCACAAGCCTGACATCACTGAGCAGACTCCTACTGAATCCAGTGAAAGTCCATCAAAAACAAGCGAAAAAAAAGACGACTTCCAAGTTGGTTTATTACATTGTATAGAATTTTCTGAAAACACCCAGACTGAAAGTCTAAGCAAAAACTGCTGCTCAGAGAACTGGACAAATCCAATTTCATTTTTTAAGAGACTATCATTGAAAGTAAAACTTCAGAGAACATTTTGAATTTGTTCAACTTCAAACATCAACCATAAGACAAAAGGTAGCCTTAAGATACACTACCTTTCTCTGTGCTCCCATTAATTTTAGGTATGAAGTCGTCAACTTGTATGCCTAGGATTAAGAAAGGGTATTATTTCTGGAATCAAGCAAAATGTTTTGGGTTTCGCTTCTTTATAAATACACCATTGTGAAAGGCATCTGGCTTTTCATACTACCTTTTCCTTCTAGGTATCTAACCTAATCAAACAAAACAGGCAAAATTTGTTTTCCTTTGAACTACAGATCATGTTCCTTGTTTGTTCAAACATGTAAGAGGTTACTATCATACAAGGAATTACTGCCTATTACACATATATTTTAAAAATCCTTTCTTTTATATATATGTATATAAAAGCCTTTGAAAGGTTGGAGCCGAGAGGGCTCAAACAGCTCTAAGTTGAGCAATGAACCACAACTGTGGACACCCACAGCAGCAGTGCCCTCTACT